>APFE031148551.1:4942-28856 GCA_000404065.3 Pinus taeda | reverse complement strand
ACAAGATGATGGAGCTTAGTGGAAAGGAGTCGCCTTCACTAAGTGGCCCGCAGGCTATTTTTGGCGCAAGTCTATTTTTAGACTATGTCTATTTTTAGACATATGGATCATGTCTATGGATTGCAGGTTGCTGTTTATGGATGATTGATCAAGTTGAGAAAATAAATGGACTTCTATTTTTGATGAAAGTGTGAGTGATCACAGTGTGAGTGATCAAGTCTATTTTTAGACTGGCTGTCAAAAATAGAAAAGTCAAATATTATTATCTCACATTAATATTTGGACTATAAACTTAATCTTATTCTCTTGGAGCACTTCAGTTCGAGCTACGGATGTGGCACATGCAATTGCATGAAGGAAATACATGGTTCTTATGGGTTATTTGAATATTTGCATGCATGACTTCAGTTAGAACTCAAGTGAGTTGAGTTTAGTGGACTGGAGGTGCAGTTGATGGAGTTGTGTTCAGTTTAGCTTTGTTAAACTGGTTGTATTTAGTCTAACTGGAAAATATACTAGAGATGAGTTGGGTGAATTAGTTATTATTAATTCACAAGTTATTAACTCATAATACAACTAATGAATACATCAGTTAACTCAGTTGCATGTCAGTGCATGTTCAGTTCAGCAGGGACAGGTGTTTGAGAATCAGATTGCTATCAGTTGTGACTATAGTTGTGCACCAGATCTTGCACAAATCAGGGGATTGAGTATGCCAATGAGTTTGCCCACATTGTAGCTTGTTCTCACGTGATTTAGCAAAGGAAAGACGTGGCTACCTTGGAATTATCACCGGTTCTTGTGCAGTGCAGGTATTGAGCAGCGGAGGCAGGCAAGCAGCGGAAGAGATTTGAGCCAGAGATTGATTCAGATCTGAGCTGTATTGTGTGTAACAGGTGGAGCTTGTACTGGATTGCTTGTGATAAGCATTGTACTTTGTAATGTTACATGACTCAATCATTAATATACAGATAGTTGGGGTTTTTAGCGAGATGCTTTCCCGGGGATACATACTGTGTTAATGTGTGAATGCTCTGATGTTTTATTGTTATTGATGCTGCTATATTGATGATCAACGTAGAGGAGCTTATGTATTGTGTATGTTTTCCGCAATAGTACATGATCAGGATAATCTCTGTTGAATATGTGTTAAATTATTCAAAATTTCTACAAGTAGAAGAATTTGGCTTCTACTACCCATTCCATCATTTTGTGGTCAATTTTAAACCATCACCAAAGGGCACTTTCATTTCCAGAAGACTTAATCTTCTGGCCAGATTCAGAATTGTTTCAAGCACTGCTTCGAGCCAAGTTCAAGAGTTGATGGTCAGTGATAAATCACCACCGGTAGAAGACTTTAGCTTATGTTACTCATTTGGTTTTTGGTTTTCCTTAAGCCACTAGATTTAAAGAGGACATCTATCCATTAGCTGAAATTCACCTTTGTATTTCAGCCCTCTTCTTGAACTCACATAGACCCCTTTAGATTAAAGAGGGGAATGTTGGAACATAATCCTTTTGAAATTGTGTAAATTTTGCACATTTTCTTTTTTTGAAGGCGAAGAGTGTCAAGTGAAGCTGGAGAATCATAGAAGTCCAAGAGATATCTTGGAATATGAAGCCAAGGGCGGCGAATTTGTGTATTTATGTGTATTATATGAATATATTTTCATCACACACTTTATCATATCTTATGTATTTCCATGTGTACTCTAACAATTTTGTTTAAAATTTTATATTTGTGTTACGGGTCTCATTTTCCAAATTAGATATTAAGTGATAAGAAAATATTTTTTGTGTAAAATAATACAAAGGTGTAATGATATAGACGGTGGTTTGAAGCTCTTTGAAGGGAGGATGGAGCACGATGGAGAATACGGATGAGCCTCCACGTACTCAGTACAGTGGTGCAGATGGCAGAACAGTGCAGGCACACGTACACTACCTGGTTTGAGGCTACTGCTTTACCATAACCCTGGCATTAGCATTTTGACAAGGGTTTTTACTTTTCACTGTCGTTTTTTATCGATCCACTCCGTGCCCATTTCCTAGGCTCCAGTCACCTACGCTCACTCCTCCTACAGCTAACTTGGTGGTTATTCATAGGCAGCTGGCGTTTTATGCCCCCCGACAGCTATGGACCTCGATCTTGTTGACTAATCGAAGGACTCGATGGAGGAGGGCTCTATCTCGACAACCCTACATACATCTAAGGAGACCCAATACCGTTTATATGTGCGTTGGATGAGGCCATTGCTGATTTACCACCATTCTTGGGGCTTTTGAACCACTCGGTGATTCTGCCGGATGACCCCCCCAACCTAGTCATCCCTTTCCACTCCCCCGCCGTCACCTTCCTCGTTAGGATTTGCCTTTGGTTGCCTTAACCCTAACCCTATGGAGACTAATGCAGGTTTTACCTCCATCCCCTCATCCTCTGTCACACTTTCATCCAGCCCATCTCGTCGATCCTTGCAACCTCTGCGCCTCTGTCCTCGTCGCATCTACCTATCCCTCCCTCTGGAAGTTTTTTGAATATCCCTCCCTTATCGGACACCTTCCCACCTGTACTTTCCCCTCCACTTGAGGACCCTACCGTCCCTGGGAATAGCTCTAATCCAAAGGAGGACTCATCTGCGAAAGTGAGGCCTCGCAAGAAATCTAGGTGCTTTAGATCTAAAGCAGAAGACATCATACTATGGCTTGAGAAAGACATTCAGCTTGGGGAAACCATGGACATTGTTGATAGGGATTTGGTTGGAAGGATTCGAGGACGGAACCACTCTGCGACCCATCTAAAGTCATGGGCCTTTGAGGTCTGGGGACATCACTTGGAAAACCTCCCCACTGTACAGACCTTCATGAGGGGTTGGTTTGCTTTTAGGTTTGCCAGGCCTGATCATACTAATTGGTTCTTATCATCTTGCTGGCACTTTGAACACACGCTCATCCTCTTGAAGTAATGGACACCTCTCTTTGATCCAGAAACAGAGCAGATCAGGGTTGGCCCAATACGGATACAACTGTCGGGGCTCCCACCCCATTTCTGGTCTGAAGGTATCTTTCGGCGCATAGGCAACTCTCTCAGCACATACATGGAGTTTGATAAATCTTACCTCTCCACTGGCAAGATGGCTTACGCAGAAGTTTTGGTGCATATGGATACGGGGGGTCTACAGGAGCATATCACCATTCAATGGCGGACTTACTCAAGGAAACAGCTACTGGATTATGAAGGAGTGCCTTATAGGTTTCGTCGATGTTATAAGGTTGGCCATGTGTTCAAGGAATGCCCGCTGAACAACAAAGGGGGACAAAGTCCATACAAAAATGTTACAAGCAACGCCATCCCACAGGAACTGTCCCAACACCCTATGGAGGCTGAAGAACACCCATTGCAGGCTCCTGTCGAGGAAGGAAGGGTGCACGAGCAAGGTCCAAAGAAGCAGGAAAGCTCCACTTCGGCCACCTTCTCCACCACTGATGTGAGCTCAGGCAGCTATAGGGGACGTTTTTTCTGTGGGTATGGAAAACCCTCCTCTCCCTTTTGCTTTCTCTGCATCTGATTTACATTATACTTCTATTTCTCTTTCACATGATAGAGGCTCTTTCCCCCCGAAAGTTCCCCTCTGTTCTCCCCCTCCTTCTCTAGTTCCCACCCTTCCCCTGGACCCTCCCGATAGTCCCCTATCAATTAGCGTTGCTCCATCGCGGCTCCCCACCCCCCCATTTACACCATCTCTCAGCCCTTCATCCTTGAGGCCCCTTCTCTCTCGCAATCCACTATTTCTACCTGTCGTGAACCCCGATATCCTCTTCATTCAAGGCTACGATCATAGGGCCTCGACGTCGTAGGTTTCGATGTCGACTCCACCCCCACCTTACCTAAACCATCGTGGGGTCACCCTCCTCACTCTCTAGAGCCAAACATCAGGCAGGGGAGGAGATCACCTTTGGTAAACAAAAAACAATTCACTGGGTTCTTAGAGCAGAGAAAACGCTAAATCTCCCCCCTCCTATTAGAAAATTAAATATTACAAAGCAATGGAACACATAAAATATTGTAGAAATATAAACACAGAAAATGCATAAAACAAGAGAGACACAGATATACGTGGTTCACCCAGTTTGAGCTACGTCCACCCCGAACAACCAATCCTTCCTTTCTATTATCCAGCAAAATGAAGAGACACAACCTACAGCGAATACGTTGTAATATCCTCTGTTTTCTCTCACAGTCTCACCTCTCTGTTTTCCACTCACACATCTGGAATACACATCTATCACAGCCTCAAATACAATGCCCTCATACAAAGAGAGGGGTTGCCTTCTAGGGCAAAAAACCCTAAACTAAACATAAGTTCTACCCTAATGAACGACCCAGATTGACTAGAAATTACTATACTTTTACAAGGAAAATTTACATATGTTTTTAGCTTCGGGGGCGCTGCCCCCGAGCCCCCGCTGGGGGACCGTTGGCCCCTGGACCCCCCAGTCGGGGGGGATCGGCCCCCCCGGACCCCCCAGCCATGGGATGGCTAGTCCCGAGAGAAAACTAGCCTTGAGGCGCTTAATCTCTATGGAAGTTGTCAACACCATATTTCTTCAAGAAACCCTAGGCCCTGCGTGTTCCATCTCCACCCTTCTAGAATCTTGGCTCCTGGGTTGGTCCTTTCACTTGCTTGCTGCCACGAGCCGATCTAGAGGGGTAGCTCTAGGCATTTGTAACCGCTCCATCAAATTGCTTAGTGTTTGGGGGGGTATCGGCTACTTGGGAGCCAACATTTTCTCATCCTCTCTAGAAGCTGGTTTCAGAGTCATTAATGTATATGGCCCCTGTGGAGACAGGGATGAATATTGGAGGAAATTGTTAAGCTCATCTATCCTTCAACAAGATAACGTAATTTTAGGAGGGGATCTGAACTTCTCTATAGGGTTTGCGAAGTCTTGGGGTCAACAAGCTCAATTGGATACTCTGTCAGTCTTCTTTGAGAGTCTATTGGAGGATCATAACCTTATAGACATCCCTTCTGCTAAAATACAACCCACCTAGAGGAACAATAGAATAGGTGAGGCTAGCCTAGCTAGGAGGCTTGACAGTTACTCATTAAAGAAACCTTGGCTGGCAATGGCACCTACATTAGAAAATGGGTTGGCTCGGGTGGCTTATCAGATCACAGGCCCATCTACTTGGAGATACAAGATGCCATTCAAAATCCCAAGGCTCCCTTTAAATTTAATTCTACTTGGCTAAGGGATGCCGATTATATGAGGATGGTGGTTGACTTGTGGAAGACCCACCCAGTTGGCACTGAGGGGAACATGGTGGAGGGGTTTGCTCACAACATGAAGGAATTGAAATCCCTCTCAAAAGAATGGGCCTATAGGAAAAGAGAACAGGGTGAGCATCTTCTCAGAATAGCAGAGAAGGAAATCCTTATCTTTAAGGAGGGAACTGGAGGAATCATTGGCTCTTAGGAACATAAAGACAAATTTTCCTCTCTTATGCAAAAAAGGACACAAACTCTGAAGGACAAAGAAGAGAGTTGGAGGTTACGAAGCCGTGCTATCTGGCTCAAGGAAGGAGATGACAACACCAAATTTTACCATGAATATGCAAGCGGGAGGAAGGCGATCAACACAATATGGGAGCTCAAAATGGACAAGGACAATCCATGCAATCCTTTCGTGATCTGGAAGCTCTGGAAAATACACATTTTAAAGACATCTTCAAGGAACCTCCCAAAACCACTCTGGCTGAAGTAATGCGTATAGCCCAATCTTTCCCCAGATTTGTTGATCAGGAGGCCAAACAAGAACTAACAAAAGAAGTAACCCTTGATGAGCTCGATGCAACCCTCAAGTGGCTTAAGAAGGACAAGAGCCCGGGACCGGATGAATGGAAAATAGAATTTTACTCTGTCTTTTTTGACATTCTAGGGTTGGATCTCTTAAGAGTCATAGAAGAATGCCGTAAAAGGGGGAAGATGTCGGAAGGCCTCAACTCCACATTCATAGCTCTCATTCCTAAAGTTGACAAGCCCTCTACCTATGATAACTTTAGGCCTATTTCTTTATGTAACTGCATCTACAAGATCATTGCAAAAATCATTGCCAATTGCCTAAGGCCTATCTTGTCATTGCACATCTCCCCTGAACAGTTTTCTTTCTTACATAACAGACAGATACATGAGGCTGTTGGCACTGCTCAGGAACTCCTACACTCTGTACAGACCAAAAAACTCAAAGGAATGATCTTGAAAATAGACCTTTCCAAAGCCTTTGATAGAGTGGCTACACATCTGAATCTTGTTAACCCATTTGGGCTTTCCCTATACCTTCATCAAGTGGATCATGTGTTGCATCACCAATGTATCTTATAGTGTGCTCGTAAATGGTTCGGCATATCCTTTTTTCCATGCGAAACAAGGGTTAAGGCAACGATGCCCTCTATCCCCTCTACTCTTTCTACTCACAATGGAGGGCCTCAGTAGAATCATTGGAGAGGAACACAGGCAAGGGCGTATTAGGGAAATCAAAATTACTTATACCTGCACATTGACCCATTTGTTGTTCGTTGATGATGTGCTTGTATTCCTAAACAGAGGTATAGGCAATCTCACGTCTTTCCACTATGCTCTGGGTACTTTCCTAAAGGCTACGATAATGGTGATCAATGAGGCAAAATCCACTATCACAGTTACAGGATGCTCCCAATATGAATTACAATATTCCCTCAGGAGATTTGCCTTTGTTGTTCTACCACTTGAAGAAGGTCTGAGGTATCTCGACTACCAGTTAAAACCTCATGGGTGTAAAATTGCAGATTGGACATGGCTAATTACCAAGGTAGAAAAGTGACTGAACATCTGGTATCATAAATACCTATCCAGAGCAGGGAGGTTGGTTCTAATCAAGGTTGTTTTGGAAGCAACACTGGTATACTGGATTTCGCTGGCATGGATCCCTAAAGGCATTCTGGCCCGTCTGCAAAATATTTGTTGTCGTTTTCTATGGAAGGGGAAGCAGCATGGGATAGTCTTTGCATGGGAAAAATGGGAATATCTTTCACTACCTAAACGATGGGGAGGTTGGGGGATTAAGAGACTGGACATATTCTCCAAAGCCTTGGCAGCGAAATTAGGTTGGCAATTACTCAATAATCACAGTTTATGGACAAAGGTGGTTGTCTCCAAGTACATAACCCATTCCAATACTATTGATTGGATTAGACAAAATCATAGGAACTCTACTAACATATCCATCATATGGAAGGTTGTAGTAAACACAAAGGAACTCATACGAAACGAACTGAGATGGAGAATCCTGTCTAGAGAACAGGTGCGCATAGGCGAAGACCCCTGGGTCGGGTGTGGAAACACTCACAGGTTACCTGAGGCACTGAGAACATATCTTACTGAACAAGGCATCACACATATCTATCACATTGCTGATGATGCTCAATCCACTCTGTTACAACAAGCCTGGAAAACAAGACCCCTTCTTAACATACCCCTGCATTGGCATCAGAAGTGGCGAGACTTCATAAAAGTATTAACTGAGGCCCACATCAGAACTACAGAGGAGGATGACGAACTTATTTGCGCATTTTTCAAGCATGGTACATATAATCCCAAGATAGGATATCAGGTGCTGATGGAACGTTATAAGCCACCACTTACGGAGCCGTGGTGGAAATTTATGTGGAAGTTAAAAGTGGCCCCCAGAACGAGGCTCCTCATGTGGTCTATAAAACACAACAAGATCCTGACAAGGAAAACTTGATGAAGCGATCTTACTCAGGCCCTTTTTGGTGTTACCTCTGCAAGAACTACAGTGAAGACACGAATCGTCTCTTCCTAAATTGCCCCATTACACAAGAGCTTTGGAACAGCATCCTTACTTCGCTTCCTATAACATGTCGATGGCTTAGCCAAGGAGAGGAACATTACTCTTCTCATATGTTGGGCTATTTGGATAGCCATAAATCGAATCATATTTCAGCAGAAGGACCCATACTAGCCCTTTATATTGACTAGAATCTTAGCCAACTACCATTCTATCCCTGACGAGGGCACACAGCCGACCCAAAGGATCATAAATCTAGAAACCATCAATATCTCTCAGCCATGGGCTTATTTTGATGGATCAGCACAGGAGATAGGCTATGGAGGGGGTGCAATACTACATTTATCTGAAACCCACTCCTTCGAAATTCAAATGGGATTGGGCAGAGGGACAAATAACTATGCTGAGCTTCTAGCAGCCAAAAACCTCATACATTTTGCCTTGAGCAAACAATGTTTGAACCTACAACTATTTGGTGATTCAAAAATAGTATGCAATTGGCTAACCAAAAAAATTCAACGCAATGCATATTCATTAAGGCATATTTTGGACGAAGCTCTTAGACTTGTCACAAATTTTGACTCCTTTACTTGTCAACACATTTACAAGGAGCGCAACTCAGCTGCCGACCACCTATCCAAGGAAGCAACGCTCACGGATGATGATACTTGGTTGATACAGGAGGAAAGGGATGGCAATAAATACCAGCACTATCACAAGCCGTTCATAGATCCAGGAGTTTAATGCAAGCGCAACATGAACAGTTTTTATCATAATGATCATATGTAAATATTTATTTATACTTTCACTTGTTTTATCTTAGAACTAGTCTCTCTGCGAAGAGATCAATGGCACATTAATGTTTTTTTGAACAGTTTCTCCCCTGTGTGGAGTACACCAGAATCACTTTTGTTTTTTGACAAGCCTGCCTCACCATATGTATATGCTCAGCATATACAAAATGTAATTTTATTATTAATAAAGGAAATTACGACTTTTTCCACAAGAAAAAAAATGCAAAGGTGTAGTTAATTTAAAAAACAATTTATTCACAAACTCATTCTCAAATTAAAAAATATTTTTTCCCTCTTACACATAAATAAGAAATGATTCCAACATGAAAACTAAAAGATTTTATATCGTTAAATTCTTGGAATTTCTAAAGACAATTAATACTTTCTTAAAAATATGTTAATGATCTCTTTGATAATTAATTAATAATAAGCGGGATCATGGAGTTTTCATTGAATACGCAACGAAAGCCAATGAGGAAACCCTACCTTGGTGCTTCTCTCACAAAGTCCAACAGTCACAATCTTGAATCACCTCATAGGAAACTTGATGGTTGTTGCATGGTAAAGACGAAGGTGTTGGTATGCAAGATTAGAGTTGAAAGGAGATCGCAAAACAGTGACAGCGGCTACTATGTAGACAATGGATGCATCCACTAATATACGTGTTGTTGGATGGCCCCAAGAACCTTTAAAAGGATCGATGATAGGTTTTGTGGTATATATACAACCGAACTCGGCAGAAGAAAGGCTCAAATCCTTGCAGGAACTCATTTTTGGTGGAATCACAATGGCGAGAGCTCTGAGTACTAGGGTTTTTTTCGATGGATCATACTCTTATGGGTTCTAGTCATGTGGAGATGGCGGTCCCAATTTTATGCCAAGGAAGGGATGGATGTCACCGATTAGAGAAGATGAGATCAACTATACTCTAGCCAACAACAACTTTAGGATATGGGTGAACGCAGGAGTGGGTGCACTCATGCTCACCGCAGGCTACAACTTTACTACAATGACCTTAGAAGGAAGGGCAGTGAGGGCTAAGACTTTGGCCAAAGTGATTTTGTTGTTGTTACAAATCAAGCCAGTTACAACCCATTGCTAAGGTTTTCTTATGCCGCAAGCCCAAATCTTAACTCACATGAAATGGGCAACCTACAAAGTGTAATAGATCTACAAAATAAAACCTTATACCCTAATCGATATTGATTTGGTAAAAGATTTGAAGATTTGAATCAAGTGGGAAATTTTCAGATCTTTATTAAGGACATTAATGGGAAATCCCTCCTCTTTTAGGTTTCAGGTTCAGATTATGTGATGAATCTTAAGCAGCAGATAAAGAAACAGTTGGGATATCCTGTAGATACACACATTAGAGAAATTTTGAAGTAAAAACTAGTCTCAGAACAAAAATGTACAACACAAATCCACTTTATAAGAACCAATAGGATTCAATGTGATGATGTCAACCATGGGGGGTGAGTCACCATTTTTGGACTAAAAAAGTAAAAAAAAAAGATTAAAAAAAAAACTACTTTTTCAACTTATCTCCCTGCGATTTTACTTAAATTTCAAGCGAGAGTACTCGTTAGATGCAGAATTTAATTTTTCATCCAAGGAGTACTCATGTTGCATACTTCTGATGGACCTTGCTAAGAGAAAAATGTGAAATACATGAAAAAACATGATTTAGTCACATTTTTCATGTATTTCACATTTTTTGTACAATAGAGTTCATCGAAAGTATGAAACATGAGTACTTCTTGGATGCAAAATTAAATTCCACATCTAACGAGTGTTCCCGCTTGAAATTTGAGTAACATCGTAGGGAGATAAGTTGAAAAAGTATTTTATTTTTTCCTTCCAAAAATTGGTGAGATAATCTAATCTTATTTTATTATTTCCACTATTATTTTATAATATTCCTCAGAAGGTCCATTTTAGATCTCAAAATTTCTCTAATGGTTTCTCCTTCATAAATAGAGGTAGCAATGGGATCAATTTCAACTGCAGGGTTACAACATCTCAAGAAATTCCACCATTGGCTTGAATCTAACACTGTGAGGGTTGGAGAGCCAAAAACTGATAAGGCTTTGTTTCCTACGAGGATGCGGCGCTCAGAAAATATCTAATCTTAATCATATTTACTACATACAATCCTATACCTTACGTTGTTGAACAACACCAACAAGCGCTAGCCATGGAAGTAAATCTAACAAAGGTAAATCAACTATTTTTTGTCGTTCAATTTAGGGAAATGATTTGCAAATTTAATGGTTTTTTACTCAGATCTGATGTTTTGCATCAATGATTGTTCACAACCTAGAGAAAAAACTACAACATATACCATGCTCAAAGGGTTTCTTTACTGTTCAGTTTCATTAGGGGACTTTGAGGTCTAAAATGGGCCTCCTAAGAAAAACTTACAACCAAATAAACTTTATAAAAACTAATAGGATTCAAGATAATGATGTCAACCATGGTGAATGATTCACCATTTTTAGAGTAAAAAAATAAAAAGATAAAAAAATAATAAATAATAAAACTATTTTTTCAATCCGTATTTTTGACTTATCTCCCTAAGGTTTTACTCAAATTCAAGCAAGAGTATTTGTTGGATGCAAAATTTAATTTTTCATCCAAAGAGTACCCATGTTGCATACTTTGGATAGACCATGTTACATGAAAAAACGTGATTGCAATTACGTTTTTTCATGTATTTCTCATTTTTCATGTAATAGGGTCTATCAAAAGTATGCAATATGAATACTCCTTAAATGAAGAATAAAAAATTGCATCCAACGAGTGTTCCCACTCGAAATTTAAGTAAACCCATAAGGAGATAAGTTGAAAATACGAGTTGAAAAAATAGATTTTTTTTTTTTTTTTTTTTTTTTTTTTTTTTTTTTTTTTTTTTTTTTTTTTTTACATACAATCCTATACTTTACGTTGTTGAACAACACCAACAAGCGCTAGCCATGGAAGTAAATCTAACAAAGGTAAATTAACTTTTTTTTGTCCTTCAATTTAGGGCAATGATTTGCAAATTTAATGGTTTTTTGCTCAGATCTGATGTTTTGCATCAATGATTGTTCACAACCTAGAGAAAAAACTACAACATATACCATGCTCAAAAGGTTTCTTTATTATTCAGTTTCATTAGGGGACTTTGAGGTCTAAAATGGGCCTCCTAAGAAAAACTTACAACCAAAATAAACTTTATAAAAACCAATAGAATTCAAAATAATGATGTCAACCATGGTGAATGATTCACTATTTTTAGAGTAAAAAAATAAAAAGATTAAAAAATAATAAAATAATAAACCTATTTTTTCAACCCGTATTTTCGACTTATCTCCCTAAGGTTTTATTCAAATTTCAAGCAAGAGTACTTGTTGGATGCAAAATTTAATTTTTTATCCAAAGAGTACCCATGTTGCATACTTTGAATAGACCATGTTACATGAAAAAACGTGATTGCAATTACGTTTTTCATGTATTTCTCATTTTTCATGTAGTAGGTCCATCGAAAGTATGCAATATGAATACTCCTTGAATGAAGAATAAAAAATTGCATCCAACGAGTGTTCCCACTCGAAATTTGAGTAAACCCATAGGGAGATAAGTTGAAAATACGAGTTGAAAAAATAGGGCGTTTTTTTTTTTGTCCCCTCTAAAATTTGATGATGTAATCTAATATTATTTTATTTTTTCCACTATTACTTTATAATTTCTTTAGGAGACTCATTTTACACCTCAAAATTCCCCTAATGGATACCCAAAAAAGTGGAGAGAACATTAAAAGAAGATCCTTGGTTTTGGGGAGATGCAGAGATCTTCATTACCCTTTGGCTCTAAAATTTTGATGCCAGAAAAATGGTGGCCTCAACAATACCATTATGGGTGAGGCTACCAAATCTTCCCCCTCCTTTCTGACACCACATTGTTCTAGAGAAAATTGAAAACACCCTGGGGTCATCCAAAAAGATGGACCTCGTAAGAACAAAGACAAGATTATTTACCTTCATCAGAGTCTTTATAGAAATAGACCCAAGTAAAGGTCTATCTGATCACATTCAACTGAGACATAAAAATTTGACCCAACTTTTGGATTATGAAAATATGGCATTCAAATGCCAATCGTTTTACCAATCAAGGCACTTGCAAAACACATGCCTACAATAAAAAAATCCAAAAATAAAAAAGGAGATGCTCTAATCCATAATGGCTTTAATGCAGCGCACAAGCAAAATGGTACATAATCAAAAGAGATCCATGAACCAGAACAATAAAAACATGTGGCACACAAAGAGAAAGGGGCGGTGGGCACAAAACGAGTTTATGTTTCTGAAAATTCAAATTCAAACGAAAAACTCTCACCGAATATAACCGGAAGTGATTTGGCAATGGCTCTAGTCAACCCGAACTCAAGGGGATGGAAGAGGGTCCAAAAATAGGACGAGAATTTAAATGATTACTATCACACTTAACTTTGCAAGTATCTATTATTTTTACAGTTTTTTCTTATCCACACAAGTTGAGAGGCTACTTTTACTAAACATAGTTAGCATCTACAAAATGTAATTTTGTTATTTTTTTAAAGTTGAATCAAATTAAGAGTATTTCCATTTAGAATATATATATTTTTGATATATCAAAAAGATGGATGATATAACTATTAGTAAAACTCTATTTTATTATAAGTTAATGATCTCTTTAATAATTGATTAATAATGAATTTAAAATATATTTTTTATTCCTATTAAAAAATTTATGATATAGTTATTAATAAAAAAAATTCATATTTTTCAAAAAAAACATAATAATAAAAATATATTACCTCTAATATTAGCTCCATCCAAAAGAGTGAAATATTACCTAGCATGAAAATTGAAAATCGACATGTAAAAACAACGGAATTTCAACAAAAAAAAAAAAAAAAAATAATGTATATTCTAATTATTAAATAAAAAGACAAGAATTTCACTGATTGATATTGTGAATTTTTTTCCAAGCAAGAAAAAATTTATAATATTATAATTAGCAAATTTACTGGTTTATAATATTATCCTCGGATGGGATGACAAGTAGGGAGAGCGATGGGGGCCAAGGGGGTTGGCATTGCTCCATCACACACCACCAAGAAAGTTAAATGTCATAAAACTAGGTTATCAAACATTCATAATGGTCTATACAATCTCGACAAGAATGAAGTTGGTGGAGGTCTGGCGCCATAGTATTGATTGTGATGCTCACTTGTGAAATGAGGTTGTCATAAAGATGTTAAATCCTCAAATGTGTTTGGTGAGCAAACCTGTTGCTGGGTGTACACAACAAGTTGAGTCAGAGGCAATTGCAGAGCTTGGGATGGTGACAACAAGGCAAAGCTTTTGAAGGTTCCATGGAGAAAACTTAAGTGGTCATAAGCTAAATTACCAACCGAGTCCTTAACTTCTAGCAAGCATTGTTTCCCTCCTCATCCTACTTCTTCATTTGGGTATCAATAAACTTGAGTTTCCTTATACTTTTGTTTGAAGTATGTTGTTTTTTATGTCAATTTGCAAGGTGGTCAGTGAACAACACACTCAAATTCCTAAAAGCTCAGTTGTTTCCTTTTGTGAATTATTGCCTTTGGTGGTTGCTACAAGGCCTTCCCTTCTCCTTCTCTAATATCTTGATTTACCTTTCCTGGAACTTCTGCATTTCTTGTGGTCTTTTATCTTCTATTTTCCCTGTGGTGGTGGTTTTCCTTTCCCTGGCACCTTCCCCTAGTCATATTTGGCTTCAAGCTCTACGTCTTATTTAGACCTTTTTCAAGGCCCCTTCTCAGTGTTTGACGAGGGTTTGGTGGGGGTGGGAACTCGCTCTTCTCCACCCCTTTTATTTTGGGTTGTGTTTGTCAAACTCCCCCTTGGATGACCCCTTTGGATGTCCCCTTTGACATCGTGTCCTTTATTCCTGATTTTAATCTTTTGTGGCGCTCCCATTTCCATCCTCGCAATCCTCTTTGGTCATGGACCGAGCCCGTTTTTCCTAGTTATGTTGGTTTCTTCCCCATGCCTTGTTAGAGGGCGCATGTAAGAATGGGGGTTGCTTATTATTAGGAGTGGGCTCATAGGGAATGCATCACATAATGGTGGACGCTACCTCATGATATGGAGACCTCACGCCGGATCACATTCAAGAAATCAACCAAGATAAGGGAGAAGTCCCCTCTCAAAGGATACCTCTCAAATATGGAGGTTCTCAAGGAATGGGCATAATGGATTCCAAATACAAATCACACGCAAGAAAGGTTTAATTAGCATATGAAAACTATGGATCGTTATTTATAAATGATGTTTCTACTAAGACACTCTCCTAGACCAACACGAGCACCGTAAAGATATTCTCCACTCCTTTGAATACCTAGATCGACACCTAAGGGACCTAGACCAAAGAATGAAGAGTATAGAATAACATCTTACCATACCTCCTACAACAAAAACCTCTGAGGACCCAAAAGAGCTCGTCTCGATTATAGTCTCAAATTCGGATCACTCAGCATAGTCATGTCAGTTTGATGTATTTTTCGTCACTACTATTCTAGTCCAAGGCCACCTAGGCCAATGTTTTAGTTTAAATTTATTTTTCCTATATATATTAGTTTATAGTTATTTCTTAACTCTAAAGAAAGTTATTTTTTATATATAGTTAAGTCTCCTTAGTGAAAGAGATTATTTTCTTTACTATATATACTCCTATTTTTTGCAAAATACAATTCCCATTAAAAAAAGTTTATAATATTATAATTTGCATTCTATCATTCTATCTTATAAATAAATTATAAATAAAGTTGATAATATTACATATAATAATCTATTGCAAAATAAAATTCGCATTAAAAAAGAAGTTGATAATATAAAATATAATATTCTTAGTTTTTTATTGATATATTGATATTTTAAAAGTTTATATTATTATAATTAAAAGTTAATATATTGTATTATTATTAAAATTTATGGGAGTGGGCATATTATACTCCGTGCTTGCTTTGTAACCTGTTATCAAGAATCAACCTACTCAAATGGTTTTCCATGTATATATATATATATATGAATGAATAACCACAGGATCATTGTAAGAATATATTTTACTCTTTTTGATATATCTTACTCTTTTCGATGTTTAGCGAAAGACGAGTAGGAAATCATTACAAATGCGTCGTTCATAAGACATCACAATTGAGAAATTCTTTACAACTGCCTCGTTCTTTGTAGATGTGACAACTTTTTTAAGCTACCAAATATTGGTCAGTGTAGATCTAACGTATCTCCATCACAGCAACCTGAACTGCATGCTCGGACAGAAAGCACAGAAATCAAAACATTCCCTTTTATCCTTTTATTACCAACTCTCTCTGCTGCCACTGCAATTTACAGCTTTTTATGACAATACATAATGGCGTCGCCTGTGAAGAAGAAGAGATGAAGAGACGCAACTTACGAGAGGAAAAAACTTCTTTGCTTTTTTAAATCTTTGATTGTCAAAAGAATATCAAAAATGGGCGGTTCACCTAGCACATGGTTATCAGTTTAACCTTTCAACTCGCACGAACATAGTCCTTACAATTGGGTTAAATAGAGCGGTGTACACACTTCAAAAACAAAATCTCTTGGTCTATTTTGCGTGTTAAAGATGAATCACATTAGTTGGTTCGTAACGATCTAGATCAAAATCAAAATATCAAAATTCAAAGCAATATTTTCATTTTCATTGAAAAAAACTCCAAATCCAAGAATTCACACAACCATTACTGATATCAGAGATGAAGTGGTTGAGGCGAAGTTAGTCTCCATTCCATTATATTCAATACATGGGCGATAAATAGTACTCCTGGAACAAGCCATCCTGAAATGCCTGGACTTCGAGACGACGTAGGGAAGGAGTTGCTGTTGGGATTTCTGTGGGTATGAAATACGATCAGTTATTAAAATCACATCAAAACTTCTCAAACAACAATTTTAAACTTAGGAAACAAAAATGCAAATAAATAATTCACAAAGTTGTAATATAATTCTTCCCTGTTTTGGCTAATTCACAAAGTTGTAATATAATTCTTCCCTGTTTTGGCTTTTTTTTACATATTTTATTAAAGTTGTAGTGTAACTCTTCCATGTTGGTTCTAGATCAATTTTATCAATTTTGTCTAAAATTAGATATAAATTCGTTGGAATTGAAATCAGAAGTTTGAGCACCTTACTGTTTATAGAATCAATCCAAATACTCAAAAGACTATGCTATCCAAATTTATCAATTTTTACAATATGAATATTAAAAAAACCATATAGTTTATACAATCCAACTACTCAAAGACTATGTCATAAATACTCCATTGCACATTGCAAATGCAATCCAAATTTATCAATTCTTTTCCAAAATTCGATAGAGATTCGTTGGAATCTAAATCAGAAGTTTGAGCCGTGTGGTCTATACAATATGAATATTAAAAACCCTTACTGTTTATACAATCCAAATACTCAAAACACTATGCAATCCAAATACTCCACTACACAATGCAAATGCAATCCAAGTACTCCACTCCACAATGCAAATGCTCAAAAAGTTTTTGAGAACCTGAATCCAATTTTAAATACAAAAACATATAACCAAATACAAAATATATATATATATATATATATATTTTGCACAAGAGTTAAATATGTCAACACATAAGTGAACAGATATAGCATAAATATACGGTGGTTGGTGCATACATAAATACATCTTACTGAAATAGAATATCAAACTTTTATTTTTGCTCTCCTTGCCCTGGAGCATGTATGGGACAAAAGTTTCAGTGAGGTCGCTTTTATTTTCGTCTTCCTAACCCTGTAAGATGTATGTGGCAAAAGTTACAAGAAGACTCGTACAAACATTCCTGAAGCCCATATGCTATTTACATAATGGAATACTTTATCTTCGTCCCCATGATACTGTAGGATGTATGAGGCAAAAGTTACAGCGAGACTTGATGTGTGGCAGAAAGGCTACAGCGATTCTGGTACAAGATGATATATGCATATATGGCAGAAAGGCTGCAACTACTAGTCTGGTACAAGATTATATATATATGGAGAGAGAGGGGTAGAAAAGTTGCTGTGTACAAGATGACATTTTTGTAGTTATAAAATAAAATAACTCAAACATTAAGAAATCATCATTTTTTTATTTTTATCCAGGGGTTTATATCAAATATTCAGCGTAACACAAAAGAAATCATATGATTTTGAAACCGCAGATACAAATCATTGTTAGCTTCTCTGTAGACATTCTTTTAACATTCATCGACAGGCCATTTCAGCATTTGATATGCACTATAAATCTTAGAATTCATACTTTCTATATATCCTAGTATTCATACAATTTGCTAGTAGGCAAAGGTTGTACAATTCCACATGCACCTCATCCTCAACATCTCTGCCAACATAGATTCTCAGCTCTCCTATAATAAACTGTTTACTAACAGAATGAAGAAAACGATCCACAAGGTCCTACAGAATAAGCTAAGCTAACAGTCCAAATATGCCAAACCATGTTTAAACACAGGCTTATGTCATTGTGACTGAATAAGCTAACCCCAATGTAAGAACATTGCAATTGGACCAACTTGCGAACGTTACGAGGTACTTCAACAAGGTACTCATCAGCATAGCATCAAAGTATAATTGGATACACACAGCATTCAACCAGTCTAAACATAAAGTAGAGAGTCCTGAAAGTCTGGTAAAAGTCTTACAGCTAAACGATATTGACAACCCTAGATTTTGTTTGGCAGAGGCCTAGATTTAGTCTTTTAGAAGTGCGCACAGGAATCATGGAATGCACTCTGCCTAAGATTTGGTTTAAGAAAAGGAAACGTCACATATATCCTAGCTCATGCATATCATTAAAGATTTATTTGGTTTTATTATGATTGAGGTTCTGTTGGAAAACAACAGCAGGGTACATTAATGCAGGACATGGTCAAGAGACTACACCTAGATTCAACTTGTGGCAATCTTTTCATTAATATAACGAAATGAACCAAAAGAAAAAAAGAAAAAAATCCAAGGCTTACCCTGATGTCAGAAACTGACAAGATCCATAACCTGCATTCCACAAAGAAACTTGAATCATTCAGCCAGATTTTTCAAATAACCAACGTTAAACCAATACACATACAAACGCTAAAACCAACTTCATCAGGTCTGATTAGCTGCTTACTTGGATCGGAAGAGGTGATCATCCCCGTCCCACCAAAGTTACAGGCTATAGGTGAATTCCCATTAGTCTGATAATACATGTTGAAGGCGTAAGAAGCAACTGCGAGCAGATTGTTGGGCTGATAACAGGGTTGGCCAGGTTGAATACCAGAGCAATCTGCCAACCCTGGACCGCATGCCCAATCCAAGGCCTGCTGCATGTCCAACTGGTTGGCTGCCGGGGAGGCAACACACCAGGTCGTCCCATCTATGAAGGTGGTATTTCCTTCCGGTGGAGAAAACGTGGTTATTGGGCTGTTGGGCATGTCCACCTTCGTTTCATTATACCCTGCTCCAAGCACTACACAGCAACAAAACAAAACAATCCATCAGCTCAAAGGGTTTAAGCAGAAATAACTAGCCCACCACAATGTTCCGTAGGGTTTAAGGGGTTTAAGGATGCATGCTTCTTTATTTACATTAGGCTAACCAAAACCATCCAGTTTGCTCATTTTTTTCCCATTAGTCTAACCAAAACCATTCAGCTTTATCATTTTTTTACCATTAGGCCAAGCAATACCATTCAGTTTGCTCATTTTTATCTTGCATTAGGCCAAGCAAAACCATGCAGGTTTCAAGTGATTCAATGGCTTCAATGCATTCAACTGAGTATTATCAGAACCCTTTTTTTCCTGACCTAAACAGAGCTCGAGGATGAAGACAGAGCATTCCAGGTCCAGCATTGAGAATTTATTCATCTTCATCAACGTCATCCTGCTTCTTTGATAAATCTAATCGCTCTATTCCCTCCCGTTCCAATCTGTTTTCAACCAAGTTTCTAATCGATGTAGTCCATACTCTGTGAAGTGACGTCCTTTCACTATCTGGCTTGCTCGGAACTCCACCCTGCTCCTTGTGGATTCTCAAGTGAGTGGATTCAAGTGTGAGACAAGCTACTGAGCACAGTACGGGTACTGCCTTGCCTGAAAATAATTTTCAGTAATTGTAGAGTAGTACCAGCTCTGCACCTCGATTGACTCTAAACGATGGTTTTAATATCTGAGGTCGACCAAAACTGCGTTTTTGAATTCGCAAGCATTGGAGTAATAACTAATTATGGAGCTGAGCAGGCAATTACTAATTATGGATTTCAACAGGCAATTCTGCCTCTCTAACGCAAAACTGAGAAGGGAATTCAAAATTTAGCCTGAGAGGATTTCAAAACTTTTATGAAACTCAACTCATATTAAGTCTGAGATCCGTATCCAAGGGGGCCCTCAACACCGACGCGAAATGGAGGATGTTTGCCTGTCTGTTTTACACTTCCTCTTTAACGGCGATCTGCATGGCATCGGCTTTACTTTAATGCTGTTTAAGGTGGGGCGTTCTACGAGAGAGTTCATTACTGAATATTAATATTCATTTGATGCCGAATTGGCCTCAAACTTTAAATTTAACACTAAATAAAGAAAAAGAGAAAGAACAGAGTGTTCGTACTAGCCCAGGCCATGGCAGCTTGTTCCTTCGGAGTTTTATGATCATAAAAATTGAAAGGCCCCCACCCACTGGTACTCCGTCATCAGGTTGCCAATAATAACTTTTCGGCCAATCTTTTCTGATGTAGAAGCACCGACATTTGCTATGCATTATAGCCGACTAATATTTCAGTGAAATACGCTTTTGATATGATTTCCACCTCGTGGAAACCTCGAGAAAACCAAAATAAATCTTTATATAACATGACACGTCGTATGTATTTAAAAATGAAAAAGTTGTATTCCCAATGGATTATAATATGGGCATGGCGTTAAGGGCTAGTATTCTTTGAATATAAGGTTAATGGTGGTAGATTTAAAAGTTAGTTTTTTTTGGATATAAGGAACTAGGTTAATGGTGGAAGATTTAAAAGTAAGTTTTTTTGGAACATAAAGAAATAGGTTAATGGTCTATTATTTGAAGGTAAGGAAATAGGTTAATGATCTACCACCTGGAGGTATTTAGTAGGAGCGAAAAGTAACTTAATGGTCCACAACATAGAGGCTAGGAGTGAAAATATGCCACATACCATTAATAGCTAATTTGAGATGGCCTTTTTTTTCCTTCAATAATAGTGATGAGTCAACCACTAATGGTTGTCCCCACTACTTGTTTGATAACTTAGAAATTTTCCCAAATTTAAAAAGTATGAGTAAATTAATAACTAATTTCATGTGGCCTTATTTTCCTTCAATAATAGTGATGAGTCAACAAGTAATGGTTGTCCCACTACTCGTTTGATAACTTAGAGATTTTCCCAAATTTAAAAAATGTGAAGAAATTTGAATAAGTATAATTATCATCTGATTGAAAAGATACTACTTAAAAAAAAAAACTATTTAAAAAGATATTTAAGTTAAACTTTTAGTAATAATATTTAGCTACAAATATATCATTCTTTTATGTAATAGACAAATTAACTTCAATTTAAAATCAAATTAATCACATTAAAAAAATCAAATATTTAAATAAAAACTAAATGTTTTAGTGTGAGGCTTATGAGTATATTGATTAAACGTAACATTTCCTTGTAAATATATGCCAATTTTTAATAGTTGTTTTCAAGGCAAAAAAATATTCAAATTTGGTTTTTGAAAGCAAAACCATTTAAAATTATGATTAACATGTTAATTTAAGACTCACATATTAGTCAATCACTGTGATGGATTGTAAAGTAAGAATATAGAAAACTTTTTATCTTTCTTATAACATTAATAAATAAACTAGAAAATCATTACACATTCTATCACAATCGTCATTGTTTAGGCAGATTGTGTTTTTGCCTTGAAAATTATGAAAATTTCGGCAATATTTTGATAAATTCTGGTAGGGAATTTTGTAAATCTGGGTTACAATTGTTAAATTTCAAAATTTTGGGTGCATTAGAAGTTTTTGATGGTGTTGAATCTATTTCCACCTTTAAAACCATGATTTAAACACTCTTTCTGCAAGATTTGTTGAATTTTTTTTGCCTAGATTATGGCCAAAAGTGGTCGTCCGAGCAATTCCTCTCCCTCGGTAGACTTGTCCATCACAATCTAGTAACTATATTGTAGATATTCATTAGAAAGATACATTATTACTTAATAAATGAACATGACAATCATGGGACATTTCATCACAATTTATTATCAGCAATTGCCTCAAAAGGTACAAAGAGGGGCCGAAAGGATTATTAAATTGAAATTGTTGAATTGAATAAGTTGTACTTTGATTTGATATAATAATTGTTGTATTAGATTTAAGGTGTTTAGCGTGATTGTGTTAAGTTGGTAATACCCAATTAAAATAATAATTGAAATATTGAGATGATGAAAGTTGATATAATTTACCACTTATTTTATCAATGAAAGATTTAAAACGATTGTGAACAAATATTGACTTTCTAGAATGGGCAATTTCTACTAAGAGGAAACAACATCATGAAACACACTACATGGCCATTCATCACTCTAACTGTAGTCTACCCTGATAGTCGGCATTGGTCCATGGTTGTACCTTTCACGCCTTCACTACAAAGAGTTTAAAGTATAGTTACCATGTTTCTAAGAGTTGATTCCTTAGTAAATTCCTTTGATTCTAGCGAGGTTGATGATATGGCATAGATTCAAGATCAATTTATGACTTATGAACATGAATAGAATAACAATGTACGTTAGAAAGACTCTTGAGGAATTTTGAATAAACATTTTTTATCATCTCATCTATTTGCTCAATGTAGTTAACATAGGGTAGCTCTTTCAAAAACCTAGTTTGAACTCTTCTTGCCATAAACAACACTTACTGGGATTCATCATGATTAGATGTAAGATGTGAGGTAAGAGTAGTAGTGTTATATCCAAAATTTGATATAGATGTCCATGTATCAAGGGAAATATGATTATTAAGGCCTTTTCCATTCTTCATAAGTCCACCTCCAAAGTATTTCATATTTCTCCATAGAAAATACCTAATATTTTTGGTGTGCTTTTCAAACATAGGAAAAACAACATGAGTAGAAAATAAACCATTTGATGAAATAGAAACATTAACATAAGTGGTTTTATAGTCAATGGGAGTACAAACAATATCATCAACATATAAGTCTTACGGCTCAACATTTACTCTTCATCTTAGCATTTTTAGATGACCTACTTCCAAGTCAAGGTTATGTTTGTATTCAAGTAGTTTTTGAATAGCCTCAGTATTTTCAGTCAGTTGTATCAACAAGGAGTCATGATCTTCCTTCAAAGATTAATACAAAATGTTCAACCATTCTTATTCTATTTGCAACTAAGAAACAATAGACTGCAATGTAAGGACTTCATGACAAAGAAGATCAACAACCTTCATCTTTGGGGAGTAGATAACAACATCATTAGTCTTGTCATAAAAAGAGGATAAAGTTTTCCACATCTCAATCGAGTTATGTTTAGTGGTTATGTGTACCTATAGAATGCCTTAGATAGTTTTCCTAATGAGTCATCTTTCTTGTATATAATTCTCTTACCATACAACTAAATATTTGATATTAGTTGGTTTCTTGTTAGTAGCATTAACTATGCACCATAGGTTCTCACTATTGAGAATATCTATCAACTTTCACTTCCATGGAATATAGTTAGTGCCAATCAACTTAGAAACTGAAACAACCTCTCAAGTCATGATGAATAAACTAAAAAACTAAGAATTTAAGAAAAATATGTAAAAAAAAGGAAGATCCCAACAAACTAGATTATGATATCTCGTTGTCATTTATCTACAAAAAAAACATTATTACAACAATTACAAAAAAGTTAACAAATGAGCACTTGAACAACATGGCAATAATAAGTCCATAAAAAACTAATGGATTCACTCATTTCCATTATGTTTTTACTTGGTGCACATGTTGAATTAATTCTCATTGTTAAAATGAAAATAGATCTCATAAAACAAATAATGGTCATATACCATATTTATAAAAAAAATACCTGCAAGAACATGAAAACTTCATTTATAATTTTCCACACTAAATACTAAATTAACAAATTGAAA
>APFE031148518.1:117115-171139 GCA_000404065.3 Pinus taeda | reverse complement strand
TGCTAGTTAAAACACCATTAAAAATCTTATTAAGAGATTGTTGATTGTCTAATCTTTACATTAAAATATCAAACGACCAGGTTCACCAAATATAAGCAACTCAAAATGAAGTCTTGTATGCATACTATTCATGTCCATGAACATAAATGCTAACATCAATATTCATATAACAAACTTTAAATGAGGATGGTATACAATAAGGGTTCTAATTCTTTATAATATTTCTCTTACACATGCTTATTTAAAATGTGTAGAATGAGATGTAATTTTAATGGAGTAGTCTTTAAGTGAGATTTTTGGGAGTTTTGAGCATATTTTTGGGGAATCCCATAAAAGTCACGAGTACTCAAATTTAAATTAAATGAATAATTTATATATTATGTTTGTAACTAAATTTATAATGATTTTGTATTTACTAATAAATTATAATGTTAGTGTATTGATTGTGTATTTGAATTAAATTATAAAAAATGTGGAAATTTATTAAATATTAAAAACAATTTTTTTACAACTGTAATGTGTTTGTGTGTGTGAGAGAGAGGTTTTCTTCTTCGAGGAAATATTAAAAATGGTAGTTTGGAAAATATGTGTGTGTGTGTGTAAGGTTTTCTCCTCCTAGGAAATATTAAAATTCTCAAGCTCTATGCCCTATCCATCCTCCTTAGCCTATCCCTCAACACCCTCCTCCTGTGCTCCTACAGCTTCCTCCTATGCAAATCCCTCCCCTGTAGCCAAGCCTCGCCTCACCTACATCTTATACACCTTAACTCTGTGCCCCTGTAGTGCACTACCTAGTAGCCACCTCTAAGATCCTAGCTAGTCTGGCCTCGTCTTGGTACTATATCATAACCTATAGCCAAACCCTATCCACTTACTGCCTAAGCCATATTAGGCATCTCTTGGCTTGTGGCCATAGATCTATATGCCTCTTACATCTACTAGTAGGTTGCCTATGAACTCTAGGAGTAGGGAGATGTGTAGGTCTAATCCCTCGCTATAGTAGAGTTCTAATTTTAATGCTTTAAAAATGTTTAGAAAAAATTATAATGTTAAACTTTTCACACGATTTGCTATTAATTAGAATTGTAAACTAAAATGAGCTTAAGAATCCAACAACATGGATGGCACATAGCCTACTAGGTATACTCTCCCTTGAGAAATACTATTTTATGCATCCTACAATATCCAAGTAAATGCAATTGAATTATAATCCCTAATAAAATATGAACTAAGAAGGTCTATCCACTCTCATCCCAATAATTCATTCCCTCTCTTTAAGATAACTATGTGCTCTAGCACTTGGGATATCTTGAACGTTATAATCACTATATTTCTCTTTGAGTTTCAATGTTAATTTAGTTTCTAATAAGATAGACAAATTATTTATGTAGATGTGATTCCCAAGGAGTGAGCATGTCAGTATAGATGGGGTTGGAATCCTCAGTGGGGAGGATAATATCACCTCCTCCCTAATCTACACCCACTTGACAATTATTTTAACTATTTAAAATGAACTTGATATTATTTCATTATTTAAAAAATATTTAATAAATTTTTATTAGTTATTAATTTGCTTTAAAATTCTAAAACTTCATTTACCTTAAAAATTCAAAAAAGATCAACATATTAAATGAAATTTGTGTGTGTGTGTGTTTGTGTTTAAGAGTATATATTTTTAGAAAATTAATGTACGACACCCACATGTTATGACATAAATCTAGTGAGAGGAAAAAATCGAATTCCCAAGGTCAAAGTTTACATCTTAAGTAGCTCAAAAATGCATTCAAGTTGTTCTCTTGAGAATATTAAGATCTCTTATGGGGAATGAAATGGCCACACCAATAATTGAGTGGGAAAGTCTATGGTCATAACTCAACGCAACTGTCTTAGTTGCAGAGAAGCGTGTCAAGTGGCCAAAAAATACAAAATGAAGAAATGGAATGGAAATAAAGATAGGTTATCTATCCAAATTATTATATCGTTGGATCACCCTTTGTGATCTTGACCATCTGAATAATTAACCAGATGTGGGCCATGCCCTAGCACTCTTGTGAACCAATGTTACATGACCATGTAGCATTATCATGTGATGCACACCACACTGTTTAAAAAATTGTAGGAGTAACCCACTTAAATGGTTGATCAGTGAATTCTATCAAAACAAGGACTAAGGGTTGACGATGGTACATCGCATTTAACCAATATAATATTGAAAGAAGAGGTTGAGGGGTAGTTTACAATGATAACAACATGACATATAGGTATTGCATATAGAAATTGCGCAGTTTCTGAGCCTAGTAGGCTGCAAGTCAGATTTGCGCAATTTCTGGAGGGGAGACTGGTTCCCCTCCAGTATTGCGCAATTTCTTGAAGGAGTTGCTCAGCGAACAGCTAGACCAACTCTACAGAAGCAGCCTCTGACGAGAGTGTAACAAGCTATCATGCAGAGGCTGGGAAGCTGCTAGAAAACCACTAAATCTCATGCACTTGATAGTGCAAGACATGCTGTTGAGGATGGTTGGTAAGGAGGCTCCAAAACGTATCTAAGGAAAAATTTTGGAGGGTGGTTGTAGCCCTACAACAGTGTGCAAATAGAGTGGTGGGGTTTACTTTTGCAACTAGACTAGCCTTTCCCTTTCATGACATTTAAATTAGCATTTACATTTAATTAATGGCATTTTCATTACTGTCGTTAGAATCAAGTTCATCTCCTTGCAATCACGATATGCTTTCATAAGAAATTATATTTGTAGTTAGTCGAAGGAGTGGTATTTGAATACCTTGATCTAATCTAATGACTGAGGATGACATGACTAGAAGCTACCGTGTTGTGCATATAGCACTATCACCTCTAAGTTTGCATGAAGCCCAAGTTGATAATTTAGGTTCATAAGCATTGGGAGTTGCAACATCCTTGGTGCAATACCATAGCTCATTATTTTTTGGCGCTTTTGTCGGGGAGGTGTTCAAGTAGGTGTTGTTTCTACTTAGGAGTTACTTGTTTTTTGCTTTGCATTAGTCTTATTGGTTTGAAAGCTTCACGGAAAAAAAAAGGAGAAAGAGAATTCAAAAAACATAGCTAGTTCTTTCATGCCTCGTAGGAGTAGGGAAAATCAAGGGAAATTCTTACCAAAAATCCCCACCCCTTCAAGAAGTCAACTTGTATTCTTCTCTGGTGATTGTGAACTTTCCTCTTTCACTATATGGGAATTAAAAAAGCCTCTAGGAGAGGAACCTAGAATTTTTGAGGAACCCTTGCACTCGTTTATGATTTACCTAAAGGCAACATCACTACCTAGGCCTAAATGCAACAAGCCTTCAATGACAAGTACAGTGATTACTACAGTTCCAAGGAAACAAAGTAGGAAATATTTAGGATGACCCTAGGAACAAATGAATCCTTAGAGGACTATGAGGAAAGATTCCAACTCAATTATAGGAGGGCTAATTGTACCCTTCATCTCGAATCACTCAAGTTAGTTCTTCTACGAGGGATCCGGGAGGATGTAATGGAAACCCTCAACATGTTGTCTTGAAGAGACATCTCTTAATTTCTTTATGATGTCATCAAAACAATATATACAAATCACTCTAGGGCTGCTAGAAAAAAGGGTGGGTCTATCAAAGGCTTGGTTAGTTCATCTCCCTTTACACCAGCCCTCAAACATGGGACAGGAAGTACGTTGGAGGATTTTAAGAGTGGCATGTTGCATACGTTTCCCCTTCAAATGGATACAACACAAATTAAAAGGAACCAAGAGGAAGCAGAAAGGGCACTAGGTATCTTCCACCTTAGATGCACTGAGAGACACCCTAGGAATGAGTGCCCACTGAATGTCATAGGAGTCTACTTTATTTGTAAAGAAAATCATGCAATCGAGGAACGCCTCTCTATGATAGGTCTGAAGGCTATATACCAAGCGGAAAAAGGTGGTTAAGAGAAACTCTGCTTTATTAACCAAAGGAGGCCTTAAGGCCCTCAAACATATTAGCAGGGAATGCCAGGTGTGCACTATCCTCATTAAAATCCAAATAAGAATGCACCTTTCCAGCCTTGGTTTCCTTCCACTCATCCATCATGGCCCACACCTCCTCTTCGGCCTTATACTCCTCAATATCCTCCTTGTCCTATTAATCCTCCTTTCCAACCATATCCACCACAATATTTCCAATGGAGAAACCTCTCACCAGGGTGGAGGCCTCAAACAACACAACCTCCTACTCTACTACCTCCACCTCAACCTCAACCATAGCTCCCTCACCATACCCCACTTAAGAAACCTCAAATGCTCTCTCAAACCAATCTGAACCTGAACAATAAGTAGGAACAATAGGTTTATAGTGGGGAGACATCCTAGCACGCTTATGTTGTGGAAATCCAAGAGATCAACCTTCCTTCTCGGAAGGAGATCTTAGATAATCACCCATCTTTTCCACATAGAGAGATTGAAGAGAACGAATAGACTGCCCCTCAAGCCAATGCACCTCCTTACCATGAATGGTTGGTCCACCCTAAACAACACGCCCTAGAAGAGGCTTAGCTTTGGGGAGAATTGAAGAACTTGTGTGTAAAAATACCCCTTCTCCGAGCCATCAAAGATGTCCCCATTTACAACAAGCTTATCAAGGATGTGTGTTTCAAAATACCCCGGAGAAGAAGAATAGATACCCCACTATCCATTTTGTTGGACAATTGTTTGACCTAATGCTTGGGAGGGTAATCTCCCCAACGTACTTGGACAATGGTAGCCCAGTAGCGTTTGTGCACATTGATGGCATTATGGTCCCTAATACCTTGATTGACCTTGGGGCTGCAATCAATGTGATGACTAGGGAAACCATTCTCAAGCTAAACCTCCAAGGGGGCTTGAGGAAGACTACTATGATATTGTGTAACAACCCTCATGAAAATTTCATGTAATAAGTTATATAAAGGAAAGAATAAGACCATGGGCAAGGGAGACTTATTCCAAGATTAATGTTGGGTAGGACATCCTGGTGTGGGTGTTCAGTCAGTTTACTATGGGAAAGGAGATTGCAGTTTATTATGGCAAAGGAGATTGGAAAAGGCAAAGACAATGGAAAAGGCAAAGGCATTAAAAAGAAAGAAAGGAATTTTGGCTCATTTGTTTATGAAAATAAAGGAAATTAGGAGAAAAGTGAGGTAAAAGGTCATAGGTTGCATGTGAGGAGGAAATTGAATGAAAATGATGGAAATTGAAGAAAATAGAGTACTCATTGACAAAAAGGCTTATGAGGATTAGTTGGCAACATCTTGGTCAATGTAAACACTTGGCTCAAGTTTTTGCTTAGGTTTTAGAGCAAGGAAGGGAAAAGCAAGCAAGGAAAGGAAAGGAAGGAAAGCAAGGATCAAGGAAGAAGAGCAGGACCAAGGAGCTTCATCAGGAATACTTGCAGGTAGCATATTGCATGTTTGATTTCCTAGTTGGTTTGGACATGCATGGATTTGCTTGTTGGTGTATGGTTCTCTTGTTGTCAGTGGCATGGCTTTTCCGGGTTATGACAGTGGTTTTCGGCCTAGCCTCGCCTTTTTCTGGATGCCCTGGTGTTGGGATATTTTTTTCGGTTTGGATCTTTGGTTTTTTCGGATGGATTTCAGAACTTCGGGCGGAGGTGGTCTCAAGGTTCATTCCCAAAGGCCAAGGAATCCCTTGATCCATTTTGGAAGGATGCATGGTAAACTCTGAGGGAGGAATCTCAGTTTAGGGCCTAATGATCCGGTGTAGATTGTGGTAAAGCCTGAGAGACTGGTCTCGGTTTAGGGTCAAGTGATCTGTGGTTGGTTTGCGGTAAAGCCTGAGAGACAAGAAGTCAAAAATTCCTCGAGGATAGTGATGGAGTGGAGATGGAATTCATAGTTCGGTTCGGTTATGATCGGAGCACCAGTTTCGGTGTGATCACGATTTGATGACGGTGGATGTGGTTTAACTTTTGGATTCCCTTGGTTGTTTTTGGATTGGTTTTCTTATGAGATCCCACATCCACATTTGGAATATGGCATGGGGGTGATTGGCTAAAATAAATATTTGGTTCACCCATGTCTACAGTTAGTTGGTACATGGAAGTCCCGAACCTTTTCAGATTTGCATATTAGTAATGAAAGCTAAGGTCTCTTACTCTTTCACTTGTTTATATGTGGATTTAAAGGATGTCATATCTCTGATATTTACCTGGTTTTATGCTCGTTATAAGCATGGTTAATTGGTTGAGTCATTTCATGTTTATTTCATGTATTTAATTTTGAATGTTAAAATGATGGATGCATCACCTAATTGATGTTATAATAGCTCAATGGAGACGTTGGTGATCCTTCTTTCCATGGTTCATAAGTTTTTTGGTCATTCATGCTTTGTCTTGTATCCTAAACCTGTAGGTTTCATTGATTCCAAGTGTTTGACAGAATGTCAATCGCAGTTGGGGATGGTTAGGCTTATTCCTGATTTTTATTTCTCATATATATATATATATTTTTTAATCTTTGTCATCATGTCTTCGATGGATACTAAAAGTTACACAAATTTTGGGGAGTGGCCGAAATTCTGGGCTAGAAAAGTGCCTTTATTTCAAGGGATGTTGGCACAGGTCCGCTGGGAAAAGTCCTTGGATGGTGGCTTGTAGGCCTATGAGAGTGTCAAGAGGTCCCTAGATGCTGGCATGCCCATAGCACGAGAGCGGCCAAAGGTTAAGAGGTCTAAAAGGTCAGTGGGACCTAGGGGCAAGATGCCTGAGTGGCTGGGATGTCCCCTGGGGGTATTGTTGCTGATGTGGAAGGTATGGTTGATTTGTTTCCGTCGATTCCATTTCTTTAAGGTCACCAAGGAGGTTGAATCCCTTATAGTTACCTCTCTTGTCACATGTTTACCCTGGTTGGACAGTTACTTGGGTAGAATTTCGAGGAGGCCGGTTACATACTGCAGCTTGCAGATAGACCCATAATAGCTCTCGAGGGATTTATTGAGGATGTAATGGTCTCCATTCACTCCTGGGAGTGTCCCACTCATTTCCTTGTCCTGCAACCAAAAACCAAGTTTAATGGTTATCTTATCATCTTAGGAAGACCTTGGTTGGCCACTTTTGATGCCTCATTAGTTGGAGGGTTGGGAACATGACCATAAAGAATGGGCATCCATCAAAAAATACTTGTGATGTACCCTCCTCCTCAACCTTCTATTGAGCATGACTTTCCCTTATTGTTAGAGGATGGGGAAGAAGGATAACTTTATGAGACATCCCCCTACCCAGTCTACACACTGGACACTGTTATAGGGGCAGGGAAACCTGATGAATATGAACTTATTGAACTACATTAGTATTTCTTTCTTTTAAAAAAAATATTTATAATTCTAGAAAGTGGACTTGTGACAATCCCCGTGTACAGTAAGCCTCACCATCCAAATAATCAACCACATTGGGTCCACGTGCTAGTCACGGTGTGAAACAGTATTACAAGACCATGTAACATGGTCACATGACACACACCAAGCTCTTTAAATAATCACATCAGTCGCCCAATTGAATTATTGATCCATGAATTCCATGAAAACAAGAACTAAGGGTTGAGGAAGGTACATCACATTTGACCAAGTTAGCATTGAAGTTGGAGGTTGAGGGGTGGTTTACTATGATAATTGCATGTCATATAATTATTTCGAAATAGTAATAATAATATATCCCAAGGATAATGTTTTTAACCTAGTTCGAGAAAGAAAGATAAGTGAGTTAAGGGTGGACAAAATAGTAATTTTTTTGTAGTGCATAAACAAAATTATGAGTATGCAAAGCAAGGAGGTAACATAAATGGGTATGATACCATGGAGAAGCTTAATGCCATGGGAAAAATATATAAAGTATGGGAAAGAGAAAAGAGAGACTTAAATACACCATAAGTATATAAGATAGAGTGCAATGGATTTATTATTCATAAAGCCTAAGTCCCTTATGTTAAATTATATTGGGATGAAAGGGTACGAGTATCACATGTAGCATTTAGGAAGGGTGTTATATGTTAACCAATAAAATCGAGATGGATCCCTCTAGTATGATCGGGCTGACCAAGAAGTTATGCCTAGAATGAGTATGGTGTTGTGTCTAGACTAGTGAGCAAGGGACCATCTAGAATTCTCTTTTCAATAGCCATGGAAAATGTTACTAAATTGTGTTAGAGAAAAAATGTTTTGAAACGAGATGTATGATGAGGTAAAACCTTAGATTCATATAATGAGTATTTTTTTAATTAATTGCAAAAAGAAAGAAAAAAATAGTTGAGTAAATTGAGGTACATTACACTTTGGCCATTTTTGGCCAATGGATCTCCACTGGCGATTGATTGATTGAATTGTGCATATAAAGGTCGAAGGATTTTGGTATAATGGATTGGCTAAGCAACCCATAGATTTTTTTATTTTTTTTTATTTTTGTTATAATAATGTGTTGAAATCACTAGCTTGAGGGCTTGATCTATGTAGTCCACCTAATCCTAGTTTTCTAAGCTTGTCACTGAGTTGATTACAATATTGGAAAAAAATAAATATCTTAGACACTGGAAAATGACAATCTAGATTCTAGTGAAGAAAAATAAAGCATGAAACACTTAGACTACATCATTAATTATAATAATATCTTATTAGATATTTTTATTATTAGAGTAATCTAAGTGTTTAGTTGATCGTTAACAATAATTGTTTATTTAATATTATAATTTACCATTACAAACAATAAAAGTAAATTTATCTTATAATATTATATAATTTTATAAATGCTTAAAAACTCATTGGTAAATGTGTTTATTAAATTTTGTTAATATTATATTTATTTGTGTCAAATAGACAATTTGCTTTTAATTGAAAAAATATATAATCAAATTAATTATACAAGTTTTTGGATAATAAAAGTAAGTAAGATATTGTAGTTAATTAATTTTATATTAAATGATTTTAATCTCAAATTTTATTGTTAAAAAATTTAATCATTTTAAATTTATAACAAGTTTAAGATTTGGGAAATTTATGTGATTCATAATCGTAGGTTGAGTTTTAAAATCATAACATGTGTGTGTGTGTTTTTTTTTAAGTTTAAACTAAAATAGTTTTTTATCAAATTTAAAATAATGATAATTATATCTTGATACTTAATACACTTGAATATGATGAGTATTTTATTAGCATTAATCAGAGTGGATTAATTTTAAAAGAATAAATATATAATTAACATTTTAAACATTCTCGTCTTTTTACATTTAACATCACACTTTCTATCATAAGAATCGAACACGACACTTTATATAATAATATCCTTTACTTCATATAACAATTTTGAAAAGAAACGATTCTCAACAAATTTCAAAGTTCCTTACATAAAGGAAGAAAAAAAGAAACATTTAACATCACACTTTCTATAATAACAATCTAACATGACACTTTATATAATAATATCCTTTACTTCATATAACAATTTTGAAAAAAACTATTCTCAACAAATTTCAAAATTCCTTAAATAAAGGAAAAATAGAAAAAAGAAGACCCAAAACTTTTATTGCTTTTTCACTACATTGGTGAAAGAAATATACAATTTTGAAAAGAGACGCTTCATAACAAATTTCAAATTTCATCCCATAGAAAAAAAGAAGACCCAAAACTTTTATTACTTTTTCACCAAGTGAGTGAAAAAAATTTACAATTTTAAAGAAAAACTCCTCATAGCAAATTTCAAATTTCTTCCCTACAGAAAGAAAAGAAACCCAAAACTTTGATTGCTTTTTCACTACATTGGTGAAAGAAATGTACCAGAACTTACCCTTGCAGCACTCACTCAGTACGGTAGAGTAGAGTAAAGTACATATGAGATTATTGAAAATGTCAAAGCAGAAGAATGAGTCTAATTAGAAGACAAATGAATCCAAGTGGCAGCTCTGGGTATTCCATTGTTGAGCACGAATAGCATGTAGTACCCAGGCGGTGCTGCAACAGGGGTGGGAGGTGCCGTTACTAGGGCACTATAAATATTCTGCCCTGCTCCTCCTACTAATTCTAATTGTGGGTTGGCAGATGCAAGCAGAAGCAATCTCTGATGCATGGAAAAAGAGTGAGTAGTGAAGGTTGGAGGATAAATGTTGAATTGAATGGAAATGTTATGGTGATTATTTGCAGCGAACTGAACCTTGAAGCTACCGCCATAAGTGACCGAAGCAGGCAGCACAGAAATGATGGTGGGCTTTAGGGAAGATTCGTCTAAGTAATAAGGACTGTATGCTTGCAGACGAAGCTCTGTGGGAAACATAACGGTGAAAGTATAATTTTTGTTGGGGTTGGAACCTCCCACAAAAATCCTACCATCAGGCAATACAATTGCAGTGGAATGATACATTCTTGGAACAATGGAACTTGCGAGTACTGAGAAGCGCTGCCCTGGCAATGCATTAGGTTTGTATAAATAAGGAGCAAGAGCTGGATTGGTTGCTTGCCCATAACCTGCACATCCCTGTAAATGTGTTAGAAAACCTGCACAGATGAATCTAGCTAGTAAAGGTTGAACACACAGCTTTGCAGAGCAAAAACATTAAAAGAAAATTGAAAGAAGAAAAGAATGATTCATTAGAAAATATGTTACAATGCTCATTATATAGCATTACTGGGCGAAGATCCGAAGGTAATGAACTATAGTGGGTGAAGATCCCAAGGTAATGAACTATAGTGGTGATCAATGAGAAGACTCAACACCTACAACAAGTTCCGGAGATAACTAGTCAGTTGCGGAGTTAAAGAAGGAGCAAATCAAGGAGTAGGTCATGCAAAAGGAATCTTGCATGTAATCCCATGCTCTAACTAAGAGTCCGCATGTAGATGTGTAGTAGTTGCATGTAGTTGCATGCTTTAACTAAGAGTCCGCATGCAGTTGCATGTAGTTGCATGTAGGTGTAGTAGTTCCAACATATAGAGTAGGAAGATCACAGATGGAATTTTGAATGGTTTGAACTTGGAATAAATATGGACATAGCAGTAAGGAGTGTTGTTGAACCATGGTGTTCGATGCCTTTGTTTGCTGAAGAAACCCAAGAATAAATTTTCAGAGGCAGAGGTCTAATCAGTCCTCTAAGAGGCTAGTTGATAGAAAAAGCTCTGATTCACGACATCATATGATTTGCATTTAGCTTGAAGAATCTTCGAGAGCCGATGTCAATGGATCTATTACAATCATTTGTTTAGTTAAATACCGTGTGGGAAGAAACTCATTTGTAGAGATAAAAAAGGAGGCGTGTTAGAAGCTGCAAATTGTAAAAGGTTGTGCCAACGGGAACTGTTTGGGATGATGACTTCCAAGTTTTTACATCGCCCTCTTATATGTCAACTGCTATTTTTAGAGGAAAAAGGAAATTATCACATGACTTTTCACTAGAAGGTAATGTGATGCGTGCTGAATCATTATTACAAGATTACAGTGTTGGATGTTTCCGCAACAACTGCAGCTAGATCTCCTATGTGTGTAGACAATCCCCATCCTGATTCACACAAAGCAATATCCATGCGCTTTATTACTAGAAATTTTGGTTGCGGTTTCTCATTATATTTGAAGGCCGTACTAGTCGAGGTGGATTAAGCGGAAGATTGTTACATATATTTATGTGCAAAGTGACTCAGGTGACTGAAATTGCTAAAAGATGAAAGCTACCAGCACATGATTGCTGTATATCACTCTTCAGATGGAAAAGGAAATGAGTTGGATGCGGTTGCGGAAGATGTCAAGGGATCGATAGTGACACAGTACACTTACAACATATGGTCAGGTTTCGGACGAGCCATATTTGCATTCACAGAAATGGAAAGTGTACCATTATCTGTAGCAAGGCAACCTACGAAATCATAAAGTATCAAGACTTGAGTCAACTATGCATTGATCCTCAAGCAAAAGCTATTATAATAGACATGGATACTGTTGGACGTGATAGTTTAGGGGGATTGAATTAGCGCCGACGGTTACATTGGGCCAATTTCTCGTTCAATTTGAACATGGGTACACAGAGTCTTCAGGTGATGAGAATGACCATTCTACAATGTTACCATGGGGTTCCACAAATGTTTATGAGGGAAAATAGATTCACCTGCCATTACTGTTGTGCGGCTATGAATTTTGTCGAATGATGTTTGAAAACGATTTCCCAGTAACACGTTATTTAACAATCAAGAGAACATCTTAGGGAATGAACGTTCTCTATCTTGCTGCAGGAGACTAAAGAAAATTGTTGAGGCTGTTTCAAGATGTTGGTCACAGAATTTAACGTAGCAAGAGTCATCACTATTTGATACCGGTCAGTGAAAGGATGGAGGTATATGTTTCGTAGGTTCCAGTATAATCTTCAGTCCATGGCATTCACGTTACAAATGGATGGTCTTACGACGACACAAATCAATCAGAAGATAGGAGGAAGAGAGCCCCCGGAATGAGTGACATCACGAAAACACTTATCCAGCGATCAACGGTCTATATTCAACCCGACATCACTTAGTTCTTCTGCGAGAAACTACCAGAAGTGATTCCGTAAGAAGTTGTGGTTTCCAAGGAGTCTTATGTGATTTTGTCAGCATATATGTGGAAATTGGCACCTGGCACCCACCTCGACATTTGTTCCCCAACACACCTCAAGTAATGACAAAGACTTTGGCTCAAAGTCCCTTTCACATGTTCCCAACATGGAAGGATTCAAATAGATATGGCAAAGAATTAGGATGTGTTTTGTAAAAAGTTTACTATAAAATATTATATGTTTATATATATAATATTTTGTAACTCGTAAATTTTATTTAAAAAAAAGTGTTTGGTAATTAAGTTGAGGAGTCACTTTCAAACGGATTCTCTTTTGACAGTTAATTAGTTAGGCTCGGAGGGAAGAATAAAATCTGGAAAATAATTCATGGTAATAGTTTAGAGTCAGAGTTAAATCGGGAAAATAATTCATTGTAAAAGTTTAGAGTGGAGTTCTCATGATTGACAATTGACATTGTAATTAGATAATCTTTTTGGAGTCCAAATAATACATTACAATTTGATTTCAACTTTGGGAAGTTGTACACATGTTTACTTTTTATTTATGTTTTCATGCTTTATGAATGTTTTTCCTCTATTAGCATGACTGTAATGAAGTCGCTGACTTCTTTTATTTAATAAATTTACTAATGTTGTTTTCTCAGCAGACAATACCTGCAAAACTTATTTAAAGAAGCTTTAAAGGACATTCCCTGTGCTATAAATTCATCCACCTCTTCTCAGCTTTCAATATTCTTTCTACATAAATTATATTCAGATTCTTAATTCGCTGAGTATGAACTTTGTTATCTTTGTTTTCTTCAAAACACTCCTTCAGTCCAAGACCTTACAACTCTCAGAGTTTTGGAAATCTAGGGTTCAGAACTAGAAGTTTTGGTTGCAAGCCCTCATTGTCTACCATTCCCGCCACTAATTTTAAAAACTTTCCATCAATCATAAGATGTCTCGGGCACTGGTTCCCCCACAGCCAGGAATTGTCTCCGAGAATTACAACACAAGGAGTACCCATGTTGCATACTTTCGATGGACCCTACTAAACGAAAAATGTGAAATACATGAAAAAAAACATGATTGGGTGGTAGCAATAGTTGGATGCAAAATTTAATTGCATCGAAGGAGTACCCATTTTGCATACTTTCGATGGACCCTACTACACGAAAAATGTGAAATACATGAAAAAACATGATTCCGTTTTTTCATGTATTTCACATTTTTCGTGTAGTAGGGTCCATCGAAAGTATGCAAAATGGGTACTCCTTCGATGCAATTAAATTTTGCATCCAACTATTGCTACCACTTGAAATTTGAATAAAATAGTAGGGAGATAAGTTGAAAATGAGTTGAAAAAATAGTTTTGTTTTTTGTTTTTTTGTATCTTTTTACCTTTTTACTCCAAAAACAGTGAATCATCCCCCATGGTTGACATTATCATATTGAATCTGGTTGGTTCTTATATAGTTGATTTTCGTTGTATATTTTTGTTTTGAGGCCCATTTTCGACCTAAAAAATTCTCAAATGTTTCCTTGTTTTATACTTGAATAGTGTCCAATGCAAGAAGATCTCAACCCTAGGTCTCAACCTAGTCTCTAAGGCACAAGGTCAAACTCAGATCTCTGATATACACTAGGTTTTCTGGTCCTCAAAGTTATGACTAGATCTTGTCCAAAAATGTCAGTCAATCCATGCTCAAAATAACCTTCACAATCCTCTAAGTCTTAGTCAACCCAATTGGGACCAGATCAGGCTTGTAAACTTACTCAACAGATCTTTAGACCTTGGCATATGCCACAACACATACAAGAACAAACTCTTACATTCCTTTCTAGTTCTTTGACCTAGATTTAGGTTTACATAGAAACCTTAATCAGATAGGATAGCAACTCCTTGCATCATATCTAGGTCTTGGCCTAGATCTCTTCATCATATCACAATAATGCTAAGATATTACTCAGATATGATACTCAATAGTATTGAAGTCTACTCGGATCAATCTCAACAACAAGTAGTCACAAAATTTCAGACCTTCACCATAACATAAATTTGGTCCTCCACAAAAATATGTGATCAGAATTCCATATATAGAGAGAGAGAGAGAGGGAGGGAGAGAGGGAGAGATATGTATGTATATATATATTCAGATCTCAATGACATCGATAGTACTGGAATTATAGAATCATAGGAGTAGAATTTAGATCAGTCAAACTTCGATAGTACTCGAATTGTAGAATCTCGAGCAGGACTTCGATGGTTATTGATGCTTAAGGTCTCTTGATCTCAACCTATCCCAGGCCTATAGCAACACTTATTCTCAGCCAAAACAACCATTATTACCCTCACTCTTACACAGGGAAACTCCCTTGATTATTCCTCATCAAATGCAGGCCTTTCAACCCTCCCGAAGTGGCATACCAAGACTTCGGTGTTGTACCTATTATAAAGATTCTCAACCCTTTTTCAAATTCCAAAGATACATAAAGATTAAGGCCTGTACTAGGCCACTTCTCCAAGGATCTTGGTTACCATTCACAAGAAACACATAAATAGAACTCGACTCTGAGTTTTAGCCCTATGTTAGGGCTTCCTGTAGTAATAATGTTTGTCTTAATTTTGTGGCCTAATCTCCTAAAAACCTTGCATCAAATTCTTCCTCTCAAGACCTTATCTCATGAACATCTTCTTGAGGTAATATGGCCTTCTTTTGAAGCTTGAACCTTAAAAAATGAAGGTGTTTAACTTGACCTATTCATAAGGATATACCACAGAAAACACTGGCACAAAATTTCCCATACTTGTCCTCCAAACTAAGGTAGCAAACTTCCTATCTCGGCCTATTCAAACTCAGAAAATAAACCAAAGAAACTCATCCTTTACTCTCTTGAAGAAACTCAGGTCTCTTCAAGGACCAGATCAAACATTTAAGAGTAGGATAAAACACAAAAATTTTAGACTACTCTTCAATGACTATTCTTTAGTGCCCCCAAATCTAATTCCATGTTGAATTTTACTAGAGCATAACAAGAGCAATTTATTCACACAGATAACAACTTCAAAATTCATTATTAGCATTAGTTTTCCATATAACATTTAACATCATAAAGAAGGTATACATAAACCATTAACCATGAAGAGAGCAATAGAGAAATAACCAAGAAACAATGAGACAAGAGGCACATAAACTAGGCCCAAGGCCAGGGAAAAACCCACAAGGGAAAAACCCAAAAAATCTTCCTTATGAGAGTGAGAGAGAGAGAATAATCAATACATTGGAAACATCATCAAGATAATAGCCAAACCAATAACCAAGAGCAAGAGAGAAATCGTCCAAGTCTTCTTTCTAAAATTTAGTCCTCCTCTTCTTCTTTCTCCTTCGCTAGAACAAAGATCTCAAGATATAAATCGATGTGTGCAAATGAGGAGGAGAGGCCTCCTTTATATAGACTTTTGAGGAGGTTGAATGGATGCCCTTTGGGGCCTAGTTGACTCGAATTAATTAAAGGTTGACTTGTAGATTTAGGAGGGAAAATATAAATTCAAATATAAATTTTCATTCTCTATTTTTCCTTCATAATTTTGCTAAAGAAAATTCGAACCGAAGTTGCCAATATTCAACATGGGAAAGCATTTCCATGGACTTTGTGGGAAGTTTACCAACAAACAAGAAGGGACATGACTACCTATTCATGGTAGTCGACAAGTTTAGCAAGATGTGTGTTTTGATGCCTTGTAAAAGACCACCAGTAGGCAAGAAGCAACAAACTTGTTCTTTGGAATGGTCTAGGTGCACTTTGGGATACTAGGGAACATCGTTTTAGATAGGGACACCAGATTTCTCAATGCATTTTGGAAACCATTGTGGGAGAAGATGGGCACAAAGTTAAAGAGGTCTACAACCTCCATCCATAGATGAACATACATAAGTAGTCAAAAGGACTTTGGTGCAACTTTTGAGGGGTTATAATCATAAGCATCTAAATATTTGGGATGAAAATATGGTATATGTATAACACTCTTATAATATACAAATCCACACTGATACTAATAAGTCCCCATTTTAACCTTGTTTTAGATACTTGCCACCTTCACCTTTGGATATTACATATGGGCAGCTAAGAGTAAGGGAGGATCTAACATAGGATGACTTGAGGGTTGAAAATTTTGTTGAGAAGATCAAACATATCCACAAGTCACAAGAAAATTATAAGGCCATGCGTGATCAACATAGAGTAGAGAATTCGTTCAAGGTGGGAGACAAAGTATGGTTACAATTCAAGAAGGAGAGGTTGCAAGGTCGTGGTAAGAAAAACGAAGCTCTATAGTATGCTCCCTTCGAGATACTGGAAAAGGTGGGAGATAACAACTATAGAGTCAGTGTACCCCTATACATGCATATTTACTTAGTTTTGAACGTAGAGAACTGGAAAGTTTATGAGCCTTCCATGTTAGAGTAGGAAGAGTAACAAGTCCTACCTTCTATTGAGGATTTAACACTAGATGCTCAGGCATAGTTGACAAAGGATATAGTTTTGTAAAAGAGATCTATAACTACAAGGCAGGGGCAACATGACCTTTGGAAGATTAGGTTGAAAGGACAACATCCAAGGAAAGCTAAATGGTATACCCAAGAGAAGGTGCAGGAAAAAATTTCTCACCTCTTTTAGTTGAAGCTTTTCGGGACCAAAAGCCTCCCAAAATGGGAAGTGTGATCCACATTTATCATTATATCATTTTTCATCCATCTCGATGCTTTTAGAATGGAAAAAATGGATGAATTAGCTCACAACGCCATTTTTATTGGCAAGACCTAGTTTGAAAAATCAGGGTCTCAAAACTTCTGGGAGCATTTTGAGGCATTGAATGACGTTTTTTGGTGCTTCAATGTTGCACCTTTTTTCCTATTCTACATACACAGACCTTTCCAACGACACAAGAATCACCCAAGTTGGAGTTCGTATGCAAAAGTTGTGCCACTCAAAATTTGACCTTCTTGTTCTCGCCACCATAATTCGAGAGGATGCCACATCAACCCCCATTACTCTTAGGAAAGGGTTAGCCACGCGCTCATGATGAAGAAGACTCTAGAAGAGTCCATATTGGAACTCTGGTTAAGAGTTGAGGGAGTCAAAACTAACCATTAGTAGGCTATCGAGATGTGTTATAATCGAGCCACTAGGAGGAGAAGGGGTTCCATTCTTTTCGAGTGCATTTGTTCCATAGATGAGTAGAGTAGTAGAGAGAGATATGGAGAGAGCACACAGAGAAAATTTATGCATTGTTGATCCAAATTGGATCCTAAAACACTCTGTAAGTTTTCATGACTGTTTCAAATTATGCTAAAAGATTCAAGTCTTAGAAAAATCAAAGTTATCAGAAGGAATCCTCGTAACAGTGGCAGTTGTGACCAGAGCGGAGTAACGAGGACCCTCGGTCAAGCGCGTAGACCGTTGGCCCATGGTAACGTGCATTGGCACAAACTGGCAAAACCGGAGGCCAAATAAAAAAACGGGGTGGTTTCTAATACGCGCGTCCCCCTCAGTGAAAGAAAGCCTCGAAGCGCCCGGACCCGAAATCGCTATGAAAAATGGAAAAGTAATTCGGTTCCGTAGCGCGAGATTCCACAAACCAGTAGGATATCAGAAGGCTTCAAGGCGGTAAGCAGTTCTGAATGAGTCCTGCCCAATGCCACACATCGAGCGACACACGTTTGGCAGATGAGAGAGAAAACCGCCCGCATCGGACGAGTAAACATTGTGAGACTTGTCCGCTCGATATGAAGGACGACCGTAGGATCTGGGGGGCCCAGATCAACAACAGAGATGCATCCTGATGGTTGACCAGATTTAACAGGTTAAAAAGCAAGATGACAGGAGATTTGAAGTTCGACGTGGATGATGAGTTGGCAACCGATTCATGTTCGCGGGCGATCTTGAAACAAATGGAATTAACGGCCATTCAAGAATGATTCAAGGAATTTGACACCCAATTCGTTGGGAAACAGGTGGGCACCTCCCTGCGAGGCGTTACCCGATGATGATGACGTAGAGCAGAGGAATTCGAACGGACAGAGGACAGGGAAACCAGAAGCGGAAATGAGCAGTCAAAGAACATACTGGCTTTAAAGCCATGAACTGATAGGAGCAGAGAACAGGCAAAATAATAGAGACACAGGAAGCTAATAACAGAGAACAGAGAGTAGAAGCTGAGCTGACCTGAAGGCAACATCGAGCCAGACAGAGCCAAAGAGAGTCAGAGAGTTTGTGTACTCCATTGAAGGCTTGAGAGGTTCAAGCAAACTCCTCGGTATAGGCCTGTCATACTATTGTGACCCTCAAAGGTCGAGTTTCAGTAAGGAGAGTTTGTGCACTCCATTCCTACTGACTTCTATCCGTTTAGTGAGACTCGAATCAAGCTCATTGTTGTAAAAACTCTACTTGAAAACATAATAGAGAGGCCACCACTAAAAGGCTGGACCATGAGACATAGCCCAGGAGCATTGGGTGAACTCCTTATTAAACTTGTTTTGTTTACATGTTTGATTGTTATGTTTTCTCTGATTGCCTCAGTGTCTATGTATTCTAGCAATATTATCGATCTATTGCATAAGTAACATAGGCACATCCATGTACATGAGTCTGTAATACCTTTAATTCTTTGTCCTGGATAAATTCTAGATCAAGTGGTATCAGAGCTCTCGGTTACTAAGGTTAGACAAGCTTGTGCTAGATTTTGTTGTTGAATGCTAACTAGATCAAAGCTTAAATTAGGAGAAGGAGAGTTGGCTGAAACTAACCTGAAAATTGGAAGAGTTTATTCTAAGAGGAAAATGTCAAAAGAAAATCCCTTGGAATCAGATTCCCAGTTCATGGATAGTTTATGACCATGAGATCCATGGTGGAGGAAATGTATAGGGACTTTAAGAAAAATAGAGATGAAGATTCATCAAGCTCCAAACAAGACAAAGGAGTAGAATCTCTCCTCCATGACCACTCTAAAGGCAAAGGGAAAGAAGAAAAATTTCTCACGCCTCCTAATAGCCTTGAAAATAAAAAGAAGACATATTTGATTAAATTAGACGTTAAATTTGATTTACCAATATATGATGGAGAGTTGAATGCAGAGAAGCCGGATAATTGGATTACACAGATTGATGTTTATTGCAGAGTATAGAGCATTGATTCAGACAAGAGTAAGATTCAGCTGGCCAGCCTACACCTTGGAGGCACTGCCTTGGTATGGTGGGAAGGCGGGACACAAGCTGACATGAAGAAACATGGTAAGATTCTTTTTTTCTGGAGTGAATTTGTTTCAGCAATTAAAAAGCAATTCTATCCACTAGCCTATATGCAGCAAGCTATGATGAGCTGGCAAACTCTTCGACAACTAAAAGGGCAAAGGTACAAGGTTACACCCAAGAATTTAGGAAAAGAGCTTTGATTCTAGGAATTTCTTTAGACTCACCTGAGACTCTGTTGAAGTATATAGGTGGTCTACACAGCTACATGAGGCACACTATCCTCATGTTTAATCCCACTAGCATAGATGAGGTATCCGTTCAGGCTACGCACCTAGAAGCTAGAGGTAAGAATGGGAACCCAGAAGGTGGGGGATCATCCCAACCCACTGCAAGCAAAAATAAGGAGGAAAGAAAACAGAAATGGAAAGAAAGGAAGACAAACACTGTACAGAAAAGCAAGTCTTCATGCACTTATTGTAAGAGAGATGGGCATGATGATGAGCACTATTGGATTCTGCATCCGAAGCTGAAACCTAAGTTCGGGGCAAGAAGAAGAAGACTGTTGCAGCTATTCAAAAGGATTTGGGGTCAGACTCAGGAGATGAAGCAACAATCGCAGCCACAAGTTGTCCGCTTTAGAGAATGCAGAAATCAAGAAGGAGGTACAAGAGCTGCCTAAGAAGGGGTTCATTAGACCTAGCACATCACCATGTGGGTTTCCAATTGTCCTGGTGAGAAAGAAATATGGTTTGTGGCGAATGTGTATTGATTACCGAGCACTGAATAAGATAACGATCAAAAATCGTTATTCCCTTCTTCGCATAGATGATCTATTAGATCAGTTGAAAGAAATTGTCTATTTTTCCAAGTTAGACTTGCATAGTAACTATCATCAGGTCAGAGTTGCATAGCAAGATGCATGGAATACTGCTTTCAAAACAAAGCAGGGATTGTATGAGTGGCTGGTTATGCCTTTTAGCTTAACTAATGCTCCTGCTACTTTCATGAGAGCAATGAATGATGTACTCAAACCATTTCTTGATGATTTTGTTATTGTATATCTGGATGACATTCTTATATTTAGCAAAATGTGGGAAGAACATTTAAAGCATGTTAAGTAGACACTATATGTTTTGAAAAGAGAAAATCTTTATGTTAAACTCTCAAAATGTGAATTTGACAAAACATCTTTGAATTATTTGGGACATATAGTAGGGGTGGTGAATTGAAGATAGATCCCTCTAAGGTTATAGTCATTGTAAACTGGCCTAAACCCAAATCTGCTATAGAAGTTAGAAGCTTATTAGGAGCAACACAATACTGGAGAAAGTTATTTTTAACTTTTCCTTAATTGTAGCTCCCTTACATGCTTTAACAAGATTGAACACGGTGTTTTAGTGGGGAGGCAAACTGCAGAAAGCCTTCGACACCTTGAAAGAAAAGATTAGTACAACACTAGTACTAGCACTGCCCGATCTTCAAAGACCATTTGAGATTGAAACATATGTCAGTGACTATGCCATGGGAGCAGTGTTGATGCAGCACGGTAAACCCATATGTTATCATTCCGAGAAATTTAATTCTGCAGTAGTTAACTATCCCACATATGATAAAGAATTGTATGCATTAGTACAGAGTGTGAAAAAGTGGAAACGTTACTTAATGGGCAAAGAGACAGTTATACATACTGATCATCAACCACTTCAATATCTGCACTCCCAAACTAAGTTGCAGTAATCAAGACACTATAATGGATGGGTTTTCTACAACACTTTCATTTAGTCATTAGATATAAAAAGGGCATACACAATAAAGTTGCAGATATGTTGTCCAAACCAATTATAAATGCATCTACTATACTTAAGCATAATTCAGTATTGCATGAGAGCTACATTGAACAATATGCTCAAGATATAGATTTGAAAGATGTATATGCAATTTTAAGTCAAGGCAAATGAGTAGAAGAATTGGATTATCATGTTAAGGACCAACTCTTGTATCATTTTGGGAAGCTATTCATTCCACAAACTGAAAGAGTAAAGATAATTCGAGAAGCACACACTTCTCTAATATCAGGTCACTTTGATGTAAGTAAAACGGTTGCACAGCTGCAGAGATTTTGTAATTGGCCAAAAATGCATGAGACAGTTTCTAGATATGTAAGAGGGTGTACTATGTGTGCAAAAAGCAAACCCAGTAATAGAAAGCTAGGCTTTTACACTCCACTACCAGTTCCTTATCATCCTTGGGAAAGTGTTTCCATGGACTTTATGGGGGACTGCCTAAATCTAGGAAAGGTCATGACTATTTATGTGTTGTTCTGGATAGGTTCAGCAAAATGTGTATATTGATACCTTGTAACAAATAGATTACAACTGAACAAACTGTAAATGTGTTCTTTCAGCATGTATGGGTCCATTTTGGATTACCCACTTCCATTATATCTGATTGAGATACCCAATTTGTTGGGAAATTTTGGTCAAGTTTGTGGGAATTGATGGACACCAGGCTGAAGAAGAGCACAACTTTTCATCCGCAAACAGATGGCCAAACAGAAGTGGTCAATAGGACAATGATCCAATTTCTTAGAGGCTATTGCAGCAAGCATCTCAAACTTTGGGATGAACATTTATTTTATGTGCAGCATGCTTACAACTGAGCTAAACATTATTTTACCCAGAGATCTCCTTTTGAGACCTGTTTTGGTTTCACACCAAGGTCTCCCTTGGATTTTGTCTTTGGTAAAGACATAACAGTTGATGGACACATGATGTGGGCAAGGCAACCAAGTTCATCGAATAAATCCAAGAGATTCACCAGGAAGTACAGGAACAACTAGAAAATAGCCAAGCCAAGTATAAGGCAAGGCATGACAAGCATTGGATGGAGCATAGTTTCCAAGTTGGTGATCAAGTCCGGCTGTATATCAGCAAAGACAAAATGCAAGGTGAAGGTAAGAAGCTAAAGCCAATAAGGTACGGACCTTTCAAGATACTTGAGAAAATTGGTGAGAATGTTTTTTGCCTTGATCTACTAGCTTACATGCACATCTACTCAGTTGTTAATGCAGACAGCTTGAGATTACTTGAACCTTCATTCATTGAAGATCCCGAAGAGTAGTCAATTGCCTTCTATTGATGATTTGTTACCTGAATATCTTAATGAATTGCAGGAAGATACAGTTCTGGATAGGAAGGTAAGAACCACACGCAAAGGGGATGTTGAGTACCTCAGGATTGGACTCAAAGCTCCAAAGCCAAGCTGTGCGAAATGGATATAAATTGAGCAAGCGAGGAAGCAATACCCTCACTTGTCTAATGCTTAAAAGAAAACCAACTTTTGGTGGTCCAAAAGCTTTTTTAGTGGAAAGGCCGTGATCCAAATTGGATCCTAAAACACTATCTAAGTTTTCATGACTGTTAAAAATTATGCTAAAAGATTCAAGTCCTAGAAAAATCAAAGCTATTATAAGGAATCCTCATAACAGTGACAGTTGTGACTAGAGTGGAGCAACGAGGACCCTCGATCGAGCGCACAAACCATTCGCCCATGGTAACGCGCACTGGCACAAACTGGCAACACTGGAGGTCAAATCAAGAAATGGGGGGTGGTTTCTTATACGCGATTAGCGCTAAAGCGCTAATCACGTATCGCAGGGCATCCCCCTCAGTGAAGGAAAGCCCCGAAGCGCCCGGCCCTGAAATCGCTATGAAAAACGGAAAAGTAACTGTTTCAGTTCCATAGCACAGGATTCCACAAATCGATGGGATATCGGAAGGCCTCGAGGCGGTAAATAGTTTTGATTAAGTCTCGACCAATGCCACACATCGAGCGACACACGTCCGACGGATGAGAGAGAAAATCGCCCGCATCGGATAGGTAAACATCATGCGACTTGTCCGCCTGATATGAAGGACGATCATAGGATCTGGGGGGACTAGATCAACAACGGAGATGCATCCCGATGACTGACCGGATTTGACAGGTTAAAAAGCAAGATGATAGGGGATTTGAAGTTCGATGTGGATGATGAGTTGGCAACTGATTCATGTTCGCAGGCGATCTTGAAGCAAACGGAATTAACGACCATTCAAGAATGATTCAAGGAATCTGACACCCAGTTCGTTGGGAAACAGGTAGCCACCTCCCTGCGAGGCGTTACCCGATGACGATGACGCAGAGCAGAGGAATTTGAATGGACAAAGGACAGGGAAACCAGAGGCAGAAAGAAGTGGTTAAAGAACAGACTGGCTTTAAAGCCATGAACTGACATGAGCAGAGAACAAGAAAAATAACAGGGACGCAGGAAGCTAATAGTAGAGAACAGAGAGGAGAAGTCAAGCTGACCTGAAGGTAGCATCGAGCCAGACAGAGCTAGAGAGAGAGAGTCTATGTACTCCATTGAAGGCTTGAGAGGTTCAAGAAAACTCCTCGGCATAGCCCTGTCATACTACTATGACCCTCAGAGGTCGAGTTTCAATAAGGTGAGTCTGTGCACTCCATTCCTACTGAATTCTATCTATTTAGTGAGACTCAAATCGAACTCACTATTGTAAAAACTCTGCTTGAAAACATAATAGAGAGGCCACCACTGAAAGGCTAGACCAAGAGACGCAGCTAAGGAGCATTGGGTGAACTCCTTATTAAACTTGTTTTGTTTACATGTTTGATTGTTATGTTTTCTCTGATTACCTCGATGTCTATGTATTCTAGCAATCTTATCAATCCATTGCATAAGTAACATAGGGACACCCATGCACATGAATCTGTAATTCCTTTAATTTTTTGTCCTGGATAAATTCCAGATCAATTGTAGTAGCCCACAGATCACAAGCCTTTCTTCCTTGTACTTGTAGCTACTTTCTATTAAAAAAAATAGAGCAGAGCAACTTCACCTTCCAGCTAGGTTTTCTCCAGAAAGGGTTTCCTAAGATATATCTTGTGTCAATCGCGATTTGTAAGTTTTTATTTCATTGCTCTGTATTTTCCGCATAGTTATAATTTGCATGCATACACAATAAATAATAATTTACAAATCCAAAAATCTAAAGAGAAATAAACCTTCATAGTTTAGATTTCTGATTTATCAATATAATTTATCAAATCTATTGTGGCAAACTATCCAATGTAACACCCACGACAATTTACGGATCAATAGAAAAGGCACGCTCATAACTACCTCCTATCACAACTTACAATGTATAACAATCCTCCAAATATAGTATCCACCATAGCATAAATACTTGTGCATCCCAATAATCTCCATGACCAAGGGGATCACCCCTTCACTCAAGCAAATAATATTAAATTAATGTGATCTACCTCAACATGTGTGCCAATGAAGGGGTGCACTCCATCAATGTGTTGTACGATGCAACATAAAGTTGTACTTCCTAACAAAACTTGCCATGGTACAATGATAACAACAAAACGTAAGCTCTACCTAGGGTTGAACCTAAGGCACACAACCACTAAAGAATTAATACACCAAGAAAACAACATGGCTTAGAAAAGGTTAGATCACCATGAAAACTTGTAGTACCCTCCACCTCCCACTCTTCACTCAAACTTTGGAGATAATACATTAATAAGGATACTAACATCATTAAACATCATGATTTTTCCACAACACTCAAGAATCTGGTTTGAGTCTAAAATCATGATCACAAATACACTCAAATGCCACAACACTTCTTCTTTTCACATTAGAATAACATACATCAATGAATCAACTAGTGCACATGCCAATTTTAACTTTTTAACCCACTACTTGTTGTATTACCAACTTTAATATAATAACCTTGGGGCTCCTGTACCAGGGATCATGGCCCTTGCATACAACCCTGATACAAGGACACAACTAGCGCTTGGTGCAAAAACTATGACCACTAATCTTCCCTGAACAAGATAAAATTGACCTACTTACTGATGGCGCGGACACTCAACCCTTTCAATCTGCATACCTTGAACACATCTAATGGGTACTTTTCTCCCCATCTGCCTATCACTACAACTGCATCTTCAACTATCCAACCGGCTATTATCAATGATTGTTGCTTCTACACTGTCACCGAACTTTGGCTCACTGATATGCTCACTAGCATCCCTCTTGCTCCGCTTAGATGTCTATTCATTGGGCCATCTGGGTCTTCCCTCTTATTTATGATTTTCCACACCAAATCCATGAACTAGGGCTCCATCAAATCTTCCTCCTAATAGTCCCTTTGTTGCTCCAAGAATCATTGTACATGAGGTATTCCAAATCTACCCACTATCCATCTCCTTGTTGCTCCAAGGGTGATAGAACTTAGGGTTTCTACCCACTACATACTGCATATGAGAATCATTGTTCACAACTTCGTTTGTGAACAAAACTCAACTAACTTCACACAATTTCTTAGCTACTCCAAGATCATTGTCACAAGGCCTTCCAGATCTGACCACTTGTCAGCCTTCTAGTTACTTCAAAATGTTGATCTTATGGCGTCCAAAACTACCCACGCACAATCCAACCTTAACTGATCTAGGGCTTCGAAGTTGCCTGCACAAAATCCTCTTTATCCTTTAAAGAAGACAAATCTAGGGCTTGCAAACCTAGCCCTCATAGTTGCTACTTTGTTCCACCAAATAACCAGCACGTAGGGCTTGCAAGACTACCCTCTTAACTATATCAAGCGTGCACCTTGATGACAGTACTAGGCATCCATATCTACTATTTAAACCCTATGAACATATTTCACCCCAAACTTATTCACTCCATCAGCATCACTTTGCCCATACTAGGAGACACATATTTCAACCTGTTGAAGAATGTAACTAGTGTTGGTCTTCATAGTTGTTCATGTCAAAAAAAAATTAATTATTAAATAAAACTACTTATTAAAGCATGGGTTTCATGCTTGGTTCGATGTTTTCTAGGTCACAGCCTCCATTGAAGGCTAGCAGGTTTTGTCTTGAGTAAAAAGATTCATTGTCGCTTTGATTAGACCCTTCTTGGCTTTTGTATCATGTAAAAAAATTATTTTTGAGTCAGAAAAGGTTATTTGTCACCTCCACACCAAGTCGGACCTGTCCCCATGAAGTTGACCTACCTTAGGGCAATTCGACCCAACAGAAAGGCTACATATAGAGAGGCATCTCAACGTATTTGGAGCACTCACTCAACAAGTTCTATCTACAAGAAAGAGAAGCAAAAAAAGAGAATGAAGCAACTGGAGAAGGAAGCAAGAAGTTGGGGAGACCTAAATCGAGTTTTGGGCAAAATTTCTCTCGCACATCCGAAGTTCATGGGTTGTAGTTGGGCCCGAAATTCTGAATCTACCGCAGATCTGAAATTTTGGTGTTGGGGGCTGAAAATCTGTAGCTAGGGGTCAAAATTCTGGATTGTAGTTGCTATTGGGAAGCTGTCACTTGGAGACTTTGACAGGGATCATCTACTAGAAGGGCTAACTTGGTGAATGGAGTAGGTCTTTGTCTAGGTCTGTAGGGTCTTGGATTGTCTCATCTTGATTTGAATCTAGTGGAAGAGTTGGATTTGGTTTTCCCCTTGGAGGGGTTTTTCCTTGACTGAGTGCCTACATCTTGTGTCTCTTGTTCTTGTGGTCTTCATATACATTTAATTTGGTAATTGCTTGATGAAAGATAAACTAATAAAGAATTAAAAGAAGCCAACATAACTCACAAGTAATTATCAAGAAAGAGGAATCAAACCCTAATTCCTATAAGCATTGATTTCTTAACATGGTATCAGAGCTAAGGTCAAAGAAGGTTGAAGATCACTTTGTTGGCTATCATTTGAAGAAGGGAAAAGCAGTCTTGGAAGGAAAGGTTACTCCCTCAATGACAAGTTATTTGAAGATGGGCTTGAATATCATGAAAATTGCACTAAGATGGATTGGAAAGATCATCTACAATCTATCTAGGAGAGTCAAGAGTGAAGGATTCTTGGTTGCACTTACAAGTACACTTGATGATGACAACACATGGATCATTGAGAGTGGAGCCTCAAGACATATGACAGGAGAAAGTGGACATATTCATACTCTATCAAGGGAACCATCATCACATGAAGTGGATCTAGGAGACAACAAAAACTATGCAGTCAAGGGCCTTGGATCTACATCATTGAAGCTGGAAAGTGGAGCAAAGCTACACCTTAATACCACCCTCTATGTCCCAGGTTTGAAAAAGAATTTACTTTCCATTTCTTGTTTAGAAGATAAAGGAGATAGGGTTGCTTTTGTAGATGGTAAAGTTTTGGCTTGGGGAAAGGATTCAAGTATTGAAAAGGAAAAGGTTATTGGAGTTCGTGAAGGAAGACTATATAGAGTTATAGCACCATCTCCTCAAGCCCGAGTTCACATGGTGATCAACCCTGTTGAACTTTGACATAGAAGATATCGGCATATTCAATGCAAGATAATACCCTCTCTTAGTCAAATGGTAAATGGAATCCCCAACATCAAGGAATATCATGAAGGAATATGCATCGGATGTGCTTTGGGAAAGAATACTAGGAAACCTTTTACAAGCAGTGATACAAGGTCCAAGGAGATATTAGACCTCATTCATTCCAATGTGTATGGGCCAATGTCTAATAAATCTCTTGGAGGCCATATTTACTCTATGACCTTCATTGATGATCACTCTAGAAAGACATGGCTCTATATTCTCAAGATAAATAACAAAGTATTTGAAAAGTTCAAGGAATTTAGATCCGAAGTTGAGACCTCAACTAAAAGAAAGATAAAGATTTTGATATCCGTCAATCAAGGGGAATACACTTCAAAAGAGTTGATTGCATATTGTAAAGAAGCAGGTATTAAGAGGGAGCTCATTGTTCCCTACAACCCCGAGTAGAATGGAGTAGCAAAAAGGAAGAATAGAACCATTGAAGAATGCATAAGGACTATCATATTTAATCAAGATCTACCAAAATTTCTATGGGGAGAAGCAACCATGACATCAATATATATACAAAATAGAAGTCCTCATAGAATCCTTGATAATATGACATTGAAAGAAGCATTCACAAGGAAGAAGCCATGTGTACACCATCTCTGAATCTTTGGATATCGCGCATACATCCATGTTCCAAAAGAAAAACGAAAGAAACTAGAATCTACACACATAAAATGTATCTTAGTTTGATATAGCCTTTCATAAAAGGCTTATAGAATCTACATCAAAGAAGGAAGACAAATCGAAGTTAGCAAGGATGTTATATTTGATGAAAACCATGCCTACAAAAGATCCAAGGATATACCAATCGAATCTAATGAAGAAGATGTACCACTATTTGAAGAAGAAAAACATGCCAAGGCACCTACAACCCAAGAAGAAGAATGGAAGAAAGCAATGCAAGAAGAATACCAATCCATCATAAAGAATGGGGTTCAAGAAATCATTCCTAGACCTAGTGACAAATTGGTTATCACTTCCAAATGGATCTACAAAATCAAACATGTTGATGGAAGCATATACAAAATGCAAAACTAGATTCATCACAAGGAGTTTTTCACAAAATGAAGGAATAGACTATGAAGAAACCTTTGCTCCTACTGCCAAGTATACTACTATAAGATATTTGGTTTCACTAGTTGCTACTATGGGATGGAATATCCATCAAATGGATGTCAGAACAACATTTCTAAATAGAACCATTGATGAAGAAGTATACATTGAACAACTAGAAGGCTTTGAGATAAATAGTAGGGATAAACATGTTTACAAACTCAAGAAAGCTCTATATGGCTTGAAGTAAGCCCCTAGGGCTTGGTATGCAAGAATGGATGCATATCTCTTAAGGATTAGGTTCGTTAAAAGTTTTGTTGATGCAAACCTTTACATCAAGATAGTGAAGAATAAACTAATCATTATACTACTATATGTGGATGATTTGTTTATTACAAGTGTGGAGTGCAAAATTATAGAATGCAAGAAAACACTGACAACAAAATTTGAAATGAAAGACATGGGACTTATGCACTATTACTTGGGCTTGGAAGTTTGGTAGAAACCTAGTGAGATATATATTGGTCAAGGTAAGTACATAATCAAGATGTCACAAAAGTTTGGTATAATGGATTCCAAGCCTATGTCCATTCCCATGATCACTAATGTCAAGAAGTTGAGAAGCTCCAACTCTAGTCTCATCGATCCTACAAGCTATCATAAGTTGGTGGGCTCTTTAATGTATTTGGTGAATACGAGACCCGATATATGCTTCGCTATAAATTTTCTTAGTCAATTTCAGTTGGAGCCTCGTCATGACCATTGGATTGCTGCCAAGCATATCTTGAGATACCTACATGGTACAATTAATCACTACCTAAAGTATGATGGAAAGGAAGTTAAGTTAACAAGTGTTATTGACTCCAATTGCAGTGGTACTGAGACTGATGGGAGAAGCACTATCGGTGGTTGTTTCAATTTGGGATTTGCAATGATTTCATGGATGAGTAGAAAACAAGATCTCGTTGCGTTAAGCGCTAAAGCGAAATATGTTGTTGCATGTGAAATAGGAAAAAAAGTTGTTGGTTAAGAAAACTCTTGTGAGATTTGTTTGGAAAGCCTCTAGATACTACAATGACAAATTGTGATAATCAAAGCAGCATCAAGATGTCTAAATACCCCGTATACCATGCCAGGATGAAGCATAATAATAACAAGTGCCATTACATTAGGAGTTTGGTATAAAATGGGGTTGTGAAGCTACAATATATTCCAACAGAAGAACATGTAGCTTACAGGTAGCTTTTAGAAGCATGTTTGGATTGGTTGATGTTACAAATTTAGTTTATAGGGAGAGATGAAGCATCTTGTGGAAACAAGATGCTTGGGAGTGTTAGACTCTGTCTTGTATGTCAAATGTGAGATTGATTTCTTCTTCAAAACCCTGTTTTGAAGAAGAAATCATTAAATGTGTTTTTTAGAATATGTATCAAATTCTCCAGCTCTTCAAACGACAGCGGTTTCATCAGCTCCTATCCCTGCAAGCAGACAAATAGCCAAGGTCGATCACTAAGTGCTATTATATCTGAACGTAACAACTCACAAAGTGGAACCAAGAAAACTGGAGTTATGCCTACACGACGAAAAGCTATTAATTGTAGCTGGACAGGGAAAGAAATTTCTGCTGTATCCATTTTGTTGAAAGTAATCTTATCTTGATGGTGGCAACTTTCATATGAATCTGTAAGAGAACTGTTGCTATCCAACAGAGTGTTTAAAGCACAATTTGGAGATGGTAGCTCTAATGAAAAGATAGAACCTGTGGGCCATTCATAACGAAGCAACATACCATTTCTTAGACCTGAAAGAATATAAAGACGATCAAACAGAGCAAGTCTCACATCCTGTGGTACACATCCACTGACAGTAGTTCCCATTGAATTTGTCAGTGAAATGGACCCAATAGCAAGAGGCTCTAAAATTCTCTCCAGGCACCATTGACAAAAGCTCCACAGAGGGCTTATGCATGCCAACTATACAAACTTTTCCAATCTCAACTCCATCTGGAAATGTACCATACGAACTGTCTTCTACCAAGCCCACAATAGAAGTTGGCCTAGCTTGAAATGAATGAGTTGGCTCCCTTTTTCATTTTGCTTTTGAAATCTCTTCAAAATGCATTTATTGATGAACATACCTCAATTTGTGGATCAAAATATTCTTGGGAAGCTACTATAGAACAAGGCACAAAACCTTGAGATATTTTTCAGGAAACTTGAGTCAGTTATCTTCTGTATCTGATTTTTTCCCATGCAATTTGGTGCCACTTTGGCCAAATATCAGCACTCGCCACAGGTTGCCCTAGAAGCTGAACGTGAGCAAGAGAATGTGTAATGGGGAGCCAAACAACGAAGAACAATGCCATACAAAACGGAGAAATCCAATATCAGACCTGACTTTGAGAATTCTGTTGTTTCAAGGGACGATCGCAAACCAATAAACTCTGTATTATCACGTCGTCCCCGAATGATGACTCGGGCTCAGGCAGCGTCATTGAGAATAAATTTGTTGAAGATTCACGAGAATAAACGCGTTTTAGTGGATTCAGCAGTTGATGACAAGGAGGATATAGATGAAAGCATTGAAATGGAAATAGAGGAGCCAGAGGACCCAATGCTTAACATTGACGAAGCTGATGCGGGCAATCCATTGGCTGCTGTTGAATATATACATGATATGTCCAAGTTCTACCGTGAAATAGAGGTCCTTAGCTGTGCTCCTCCTGATTACATGTCTCGTCAAACTGACATAAATCACAGTTTGCGAGCTATTCTGGTAGACTGGATTATTAAGGTTCATTGGAAATTTGTCCTCATGCCGGAAACTTTGTTCCTGGCAATCAATCTTATGGATAGATATCTTTCCTCTCAAAGAGGCTTAACGACAGTTGTGTTGCAGCTTGTTGGGATAACTGCCATGCTTATAGCATCGAAATATGAGGAGACCCATGTTCCATGTGTTCAGGATTTTATGAACGTTTCCGAGCATTTTTACACAGGAAATGATGTTTTGCGAATGGAGAAGTCTATGCTCAGCGCCCTGGAATTTAATATATCTGTCCCAACTCCTTATGTCTTTTTGAATAGATTTCTCAAGGCAGCCCAAGCTGATAAACAACTGGAGATGATGTCCTTCTTTTTGGCGGAACTGTGCCTTGTGGAGTATGTTATGTTGAGATACCCTCCATCCATGTTAACAGCTGCTGCAGTATATACTGGCCAGATCACCCTTAGAAGGTTTCCATCTTGGAACAGAACAATGGAGTGCTACACAGGCTATACTGAAGACCAACTTCAAGAATGTGCCAAGTTGATGGTTCGCTTTCATCAGAATTTGGGGAACAACAAAATTATAATTGTCCACAAGAAGTACTCCATGAAGGAATTCAACAGTGTGGCAGAGTTGGAACCAACACTTTTCATTATACAAAGATAGTTATAATAGCAACCACTTGTCCATATTTGTCATTTTTATCTTGTGCCATTCTTTATTCATGTGGTAGTGGAACTTGATTTTGATCTCTGGCTCATTGATTCACTACACTACAGAGCTGACTTAGATCCAATTGTATAGTGCAGCTCAGTCAGTAGTAGTTTATCAGTTAGGGAAAAGAGAGTTATTAATAAGAAACATATTAATAATAAACATAGGTGGCAGTTTGACCCATATTTTAGCAATTTTCGTAAAGTGGCAATGCATATCCGGAAATTTGAGAGCAGTTGCAAAGTGGCATTCATAGGTTCGTTTGCCTATTTCTGTCTTCACGCTGGAATAATGGAAGGCTTTCTATCTTTAAGAGCAAATGGAGGATTTTGTTCTATCTTCAAGGCTTTAGTTGAAACAGCGCCCCTGTTTTGGGGGTCGATCTGTTGTTTTTCTAGAATAGTTTATTTAATGTATTAAAATAATCATTTGTGAGAGAAGGAGAGAATTCTGAGAGCTGGTGGAGAATAGAGAGCTTCCATTGTACAGTCTTTGACAGAGATTTTAATGAAAAATACACAGCTCTGGCTTCTAAGATTCCTGTGGTATGAGATTTAACATTTGTGTTCTCCTTTGTTTCATGTAAAGCATGTTATGTGTTCATTTCATTTCATGATCATTTCCAATTGAACAAATGAAGTGTTAAGGTAGAATTCATAATTTATATGCTCTGCCTTTAAGTTTGTTCATATTTAATGTTTTCCTCTATTTGACAAGTATTCATCTTCTATGCCCTTGTCAGCTCCTCATCAGTCTTGCCATTCCATTTAATCTCAACTTGATGTTAAAATTTCTTGCCTACCTTGCCTCAGGAGATAATCTTTGTTTTTAATTACATTTCTCTGTTCAAGTTGTTCCTTTGCCCCATGCAACCCAGAAAAACCCCATCATTTTACTAAAACCCCTTTTTATCAGTTTACTGGCCTAAAATCAGTTTCTTTTAAAGTCATCTCAGCCCCTTTGAAGACTTTTTGTGAGATAAACAGGAGAGATCCCTCTCCTGTCCTCGTAGGGCTAGCTACGAGGCTAAGTGGTTTGATGTTACCTTGAGTTTCGCCGCCTTCATCCTGAGGCAAATTCAAGCGCTAACAGGGAGGACATCTAGTCAGCCAATGTGTTGATGTCTAGATCCTGAAGTAGGGAGGGTGGTGTTGGTCATGGAGCTCTGACCTTGGATACGCACCTAGATCCATGGGTTGGTGTTAGAGCTTAAAATCCTAATGGTATCTAGAGAGGCTAAAGCTTGAGTACACCTTACTCCCACCCGATTAGAGTACCCTGTTCAGGTATCTAATCTATATCACTATGTGTGCTAGAACTCTTCGTAGTTCATATCATTTTGAGATCTTCCATGTACCTTTATATGTATGTAATTATGAATACCTCCCTAGTTAAGAGGAAGTGTTGATGAATGTAACTAGTGTCGGTATTCATAATTGTACATGTCAACTTAAATTTTATTATTAAAGAAAATTACTTATTAAAGCATGGGTTTCATTCTTGGGTTAATGTTTTCTAGGTCAAAGCCTCCATTGAAGCCTCTAGGTTTTGTCTTGATTCAATAGAATCATTGTCACTTTTATTAGACCCTTCTTGGGTTTTTGTATCATGTAAAAAGAATTATTTTTGAGTCAAAAAGGTTATTTGTCACCTCCACACCAAGTCGACCTTGTCTCCATGAAGTCTGTCTACAGTAGCGCAATTCAACCCATCATAAAGGCTATATATAGAGAGGCAACTCGACCTAATTGGAGCACTCACTCAACAAGTTCAATATACAAGAAAGAGAAGCAAAAAATAGAGTGAAGTAGCTGGAGAAGGAAGCAAGAAGGTAGGAAGACCTAAATTGAGTTTTTGGGCAACTTTTCTCTCACACGTTCAAAATTTCTAGGCTGTAACTAGGGCCGAAATTTTGAATCTACTGCAGGTTTGAAATTTTGTTATTAGGGGTCAAAAATCTGTAGCTAGGGATCAAAATTCTAGATTATAGTTGCTATTGGGAAGCTGTCACTTGGAGACTTTGACAAGGATCATCTACTGGAAGGAAGGGTTGACATGGTGATTGGAGGAGGTCCTCCTCTAAATCTAAAGGGTAATGGATTGTCTCATCTTGATTTGAATCTACTAGTGGAAGAGTTGGACTGGATTTTCCCATTGGAGGGATTTTTCCTTGGCTGAGTGTCTATATCTTGTGTCTCTTGTTCTTGTGGTCTTCATATACATTTAATTTGGTAATTGCTGATGAAAGATAAACTAATAAAGAAGTAAAAGAAGGAAACATAACTCACAAGTAATTATCAAGAAAAAGGAATCAAATCCTCATTCCTATAAGCATTGATTTCTCAACGCGACCCATTCTAGACTCCTGTACCAATGTTGATCATAGAGATATACTTCCCTATTTACAGTGAGAAGACACAATTCTTGTCACACCCATCAAGGTCTCGACCTCTCTCAATCAAGCTCACAATCAAAGAAGACTATCACAACTCCTTGGACAAACATTAGGACAAAACTATGGGTGACTAAACAACCCTAAACTACGGCTTCAAACCTCTGTCCAAAACCCTTGGACAAACCTCCATCTCCTAGCAAGCAATCAACATTAGAACCAAGTCAACCCTTCTTATCATGATGTCTCCAACATCCTTGAGGTTCACGACCCTGTGCACATGAAAACTTAAGGTTTAGGCCTTCGTTTAGGGCTCCACAGAATTGCCATAAACTCAACCTGTACAAACCTTCTTATCCCACGCAAACCCTCACTTCAAGGCCTGAAAATCCATGCATTGCAACTTTAGGACTTGCAACATTACTCAAGCTACTAGATAGGCCTTTTAGCCATCAAGAACATACCTTACGAACCTTGAACCTAGCCACTACAAGGGTCTTGACCCTCTAATCCTGAACATATCATATTACAACCAGATCACAGATAGTTTGCAGTTACCCTGTGCATAGAATTCTGCTTTAGAGCTCGGCTAGAAAATCTACAAACTCGACCCACATCAAATCTTGAGAAAAGATGCTAACATGTCATATTTCCCACTCGGACTAGGATCCTTTTGCACTACGACCATCTTAGACTTGATCCTCCACTTGATCATTTGATAAAGGGGTCTCTTCAAGCCTAGGTCGACTTGATGTTTTGGTCAAAACCCCAACTAACTAAGAGAACTAATTTCGTCCTACATTTGATCAAGACACCCAGTGGTTTCCTTAGGTCCCCTTGGTTGATTAAGGTTGTCCACATGCAAACAATGACTAAAAAAATGTTTTCTTCACTTGGTTTCACACCCACACCTTGCGCGCAAAACCCAATTGCTTGGGTACTTCACCCACAATACACTTTTGTGGTCAAAATTCTCACAAACCCATCACTTAGGATTATGGAGTGTCTCCCAAGCTACACAAATCAACACTCTCTCTCAGTGAGGGAGGTACTTCCACTGCACATAAATAACCATCATTGTCACCCACGACACTAGCCCCAATCTAGCATTCACCACTACATCATACCTTGTAGAATAAGCCACACTATCTTGGTAGTGTGTTTGCCTCATCTCATCAGAATGTCGATATTCAAACTTCCATAGGGCTTCTCCCTCAGAAGCTAGACTCCTTCTGAGTCTACACAACCTCCATCGATACATACTACTACTGAACTTGTATCCTACAAGGTCAGTCCAATTGTAGTCTAACATGGTCCACATCACCACCGCAATCCAACAAAATAAGCAATTTCGTCCTCTTGGGTCAAATACTACACATGAAAATGCCTCCAATCTTGAATGTGCAACATCACGACCTACTGAAGAAACTAACCTGCCATCATTTCGTCCATCACACAGAGCCAACTCGTCCATGCCAAAGCATCCCACGAGCAATCCCAACGATCCATGACAAGTCATAGGAAGTCCACAATCTGCAAACCACCACACAACAAACTGTTGTTCACCAGGTTCTCCACCAATCCACAAAAATTCCCAGCCCATCTCACCATGTAGCTTGTTGAGACCGTTGAGAAATCTAGGGAAGAGAGAGGAGGTGATTTCTTTCGTAATGATAATTGCTTGTGAATACTTTTTATTTTTCTTGATTAGGTTCTTCTTTAACTTGATTATTATAGTGTTCTTTTTCATCAAACATATATCAAAAATATAAACCATAATGAGACAATGGACACAAGATATATGTGATCAGCCAGTGCCAAAACCTCTCCAATCTTGAGAGGAAAACCGACCAAATTCTTCTTCTCATAGAATCTTTAATTGATAAATTCCAAAACCAAGACCCTTGACCTAAGAACTTCTCCCAGACCAAGTCACAAGGCTTCCTTGAAACAATTATTCTTCCTTGAGTCAACGCTAATCAAACGGATTATTTCACCATAGATCTCATCTTCTCTTCAGATTTCATCCTATTATCACAAGTCTGCAATTCTCGGCCTCTTCAAAAACCCTAGTTGTAGCATGTGTGAGGGATAAAGAATGATTTATCCCTTGAATGCCTTCTCACTTGGATAGTGTCTCTTTCTTCTGCAATTCAACATGGAGGATGACCTGATTTCTTCCTTGATTCGGGCTACTAGGATGACTGTGACAACTTAGCTTCTTCTGCAACATGTAGTACCAATCTTCCTTGCACGTGTGAGAGATATTTACCCAAAACACTTCAACTCCTTCTTCACCTTTCTTTGCTAGATGAGAGGTTTTTTTTCGAGTGTTTCTTGTATTTTAGATGCTTGAATGAATGTCTTTCCAAGTGAGGCCAACTCCTCCTTTATATAGTGATTTATCCATGCAAAATAAGTTGACTTGTGCTTGTGTCTAGGCCGACATCTCCTTCTAGAACGATCTATAGCTTCTTTGGAAGGCCAAATTGATTGAGTACTTGTGAAGAGGTCTTGGAGGGTTTATGACTATTATAATGACTCAAATAAATTCTCTTTTACAATATGTAGCATGCCCAAATGGGTCTTCAATACATGACAATGACTCAATTGAATTTATGACCAATCCTAATAGCTCACAATGGGAGCTTGATCTATAAATAAAATTCCTTGAGCATGAAACCCATGTCTCAAGCATAAAAAAAAATATTTTTCTTCTTTACATTAATTACATAAAATCATGATTACACATGTCATTATGAAGACTAAACCTAGTTACATATTTCAACACTCCCTCTTAACTAGGGAGGTATTAATTCATACAAGGTACTTGGACATTCTCAATCTGAAGAAATTTCATAAGAAGAGTCAGATTGGTAACCAATTTGTTTAGCATCATATCATCCAATATTGTCACACAACAATGCCTTGACTAACCGCTCTATCTCTCCACAAGATTAAAGCACAATGTTGGCGAGACCAATGATTTATATACACCCTCATAATTGTCTCTCTTGGAACATACCCCACCCGAGTTCTCTCAGAATAGGTTCCACCAGGACTATTCTTATCTTGAATTCCTAGTACTCAAATAATATCGGTCCTCTACAACTACTCTTATCTTGGATGCCCTAGCACATCCTCAAAGAGTATCAGATGCCAGACACTTACACAATCATCCAATCTTTCTTCCCAAATGAAGACAATAATGATGTGTCTATCTCTCCATCTCAACTAGGGAGGGCATTTTAATTCCAATAAAGGAATGTACCCATTCATATAAAAGGAATGTACCCAAGCTTCCTCTTAACCAAGTACTTGACCAAGTTCCCCTTGATCAGGGACTTGTTTTCAACGGCTCTTTAGGTGGAGATCATGCGACAAATAACTGCTTGTAGGACTCCCTCCTCCGATGTCATGAATTTCTCCTTTGATATGGATCCTACATCTTATGGGACTTCTTTGTAGGGCATAGATCATCCATCACTTTCATTCATGAATTATATTAGTCATGTCATCCTTCTTTTTAATTGGAAAGTGATCCATTAGTCCATATATGGCCTTCCTCCATACCTTGCTACCTTCTTCATGTCATGTTTCCTTCAAGATATTTTATCCTACCACATGAGTATCAATTGTAGATGACATCTACAACTCTTCCCTTGGTAGCCCTACATTAGCTCATCTAGATATTGTTAAAAAAATAGAAAGTGCATATCAAAATTTACCTTTGTGATGGTCTTTCATCATGCCATCTCCCTGTTTGCATCAACATCCTACATATACAACACCAAGGGTCTCTACCTTTTTGAGACTTTATCAGGATCTTCATATCTTTCCCATGGAGACATCATAGTCAAATCTTTTAGTTCTTGGATGTTGATTGCCTTTCTTCATAGTTGCATTTTTCAAGATCTCTTCCTTTCTTTATTCACACATTTCCTCCCAAGAACTTCCAATCATTGTTCCTCCAACTTTGTCAACCACCTTAGATATTATATGAGGACATATTATGTTGATTTCATCTAGTCAATGTGTGAATCACGCCCTCATGCATCTTCCAAAGGAGGAGATCCTTTCTTTTGATGATGCTTTTGAAGTAGAGCATTCATTCATGATATTTGCAACCATATGACATGACTTAATTAAATATATATGCATACATACCTCATCTCTTCCTTTAAGTCATGGAGATCCTTTCTTTTGATCATGCTTTTGAGGTAGAGCATTCATTCATGATATCCGCAACCATATGACATGACTTAATTAAATATATATGCATACATACCTCATCTCTTCCTTTAGGTCATCTAGACTTCCTTTAGCAACTTCCTTGATTAAAAGAACTTCAATCACCTTGATTTGCTTTGCTTCTTATGACATCATACCTTTATTCCATGAATCCCATACAAGGTGGAATTCTTGGCGAAACACTTGCTCCTTTCAATAGGTGAACCTTCTAGTGAAGATTACAATGGAGGATCTTAATCATCCTCATTTGGCAAATTCTCCTCTTGAATGATGTATGATGAGCTTTTATACTAGATGACTTTTTTCTTCTCATAAGTACTACTTATGCCACTAATGAGGTTAACATGAGCTACATCTTTCTATAGGTCATAGACTTCTATTTCAACCATCTTTTATGCTTCTCTAATATGATGTCATGAGCTCTTGTTTTTAATTGTATGCTTCTATGATGCCATGATGCATCTGATCATGCTTCTCAGTGATTCCTACCATGGTGCCTACACAACAAAAAACTTGAAAATAGAAACTTGAAAAGAACTAGATGAGGAAGACTATCTCAATCATAGTAGAGATCTTTTGCTTCCTCTTTCTTGGATTTCTTCTTTTCAGCTTCCTCCACTTCTTTAGTGACATGAGCTTCTTCTCTTCCTCTTTTGTTGTTTTCTTTCTTGATTTTAGGATAATCTCCCTTGTAGTGCCCATATTCTTGACATCCATAGCATTGAACCTTTGCCATATTCTTCTTTCTTTTTTGAGGACCAGATTTCCCAAACTTCCCTTTTCTCTTTGGCACATCAGCATATGCTTGCGCTTTCTCATTTGATATTACAAATTTTGTCTTCAACCTGGTTTCTTGAATTTTGCATGGTTACCATAGATATTTGAATGGAGTGGCTTCCTTCTTCCCATAAATTCTTGAAGTAAAGTTACCCCATTCCTCTAGTAGTGCATTTAGTACTATAGTAGTCATCTCCTTGTTAAACATTATTTCTCCCAAATCTTGTAGTTGGTCCCTTATTTCAGATATCCTCATAAAGTATGAGGCTATTCCTTCTTCTCTTGATATCTTCATGTTGTAGAGTTCTTTTCTTAACGAGATTACTTCTCCTACAATTCTTACGGAGAACAATTCTACAAGTTTTTCATATATTTTTTTTGATGTTTCTAGTTTAGATACATAGGGAATGAGGGGATCCTTGATGGATTCTATGAGAATCCATTGAGCCCTTACTTCCCCTCTCATATACCTTGTAAGCGCTTGAGCATCTTCCTTTAGAGGTTTGGTGATTAAGCACTTAACATGTTCCATGACCTCATTTTCTATGAGGTTTAGGTTTGTCCTTTTCTTCCATGCAAGAAAGTTTGAAGCCCCAATCAGTTTGTTGCTTTGCTTGCAAAAAGACATTTTGACACATTCTAATGTAGACATGAATATACTTACTTGTGAAAATGATTCTTCAACTTGCTGCCTTCTTGAATTTGATGATGATATTGGTAATAGAAAACAACTTCTTGATGAAGATGGTTTTCTTCAAAAGTGATCCTTGACTCGAAAGAGAGGAAGATCATCTTGAATCTTTTGATGATGCCAATAACTCTTTTCTTCTTGCTTCCCTTGGATCAGTATACTTCAAGATTCTTTGATTTGACGATTTCTTCAATTCAATTAGAGATAGGGTCTTTCGAGGTCTCCTTTCTTATGATGATGATTTGAGCAAGGATCTCAAGAAAGCTTTAAATGTGGATTTCTTCCTTGATCGATCTAGGATTTTGACACTTCCTTCAAGATGATGATGTAGACATTGACTTCAAAATGCCTTGGATATGAGAATATATTCTTGATTCTTTGATTCCCTTGATGCCCTTCTAAAGCTTTGGTCCTTGAGTGCTTGAGTGTCCTTTGTTGAGCTGCCCTTCCTTGATTTGTCACCTTAGCTCTAATACCATGTTGAGAAATCTAGGGAAGAGAGAGGAGGTGAATTCTCTATTAATGATAACTGCTTGGAATACCTTTTATTTTTCTTGATTAGGTTATCCTTTAGCTTGATTATTATAGTGTTCTTTTTCATCAAACAACTATAAAAAATATAAACAACAATGAGTCATGGGACACAAGATATAGGCGATCATCCAGGGCCAAAACCTCTCCAATCTTGAGAGGAAGACCCACCAAATTCTTCTTCTTATAGAATCTTCAATTGACGAATTCTAAGACCAAGACCCTTGACCTAAGAACTTCTCCAAGACAAATTCACAAGGATTCCTTGAAACAATTCTTCTTCCTTGAGTCAACGCTAGTCAAACTGATTGTTTCACCATAGATCTTAGCTTCTCTTCAGATTTTGGCCTATTGTCACATACCTGCAATTCTTGGCCTCTTTAGAAACCCTAGTTGCAACACGTGTGACGAATAAACAATGATTTATCCCTTGATTCCCTTCTCGCTTGGATAGTGTCTCTTTCTTCTACAATTCGACTTGAAGGATGACTTGATTTCTTCCTTGATTCGGGCTTCTAGGATGAATGTGATAACTCAACTTCTTCTACAATAGGTACTACTGATCATCCTTGCATGTGTGAGAGATATTTACCCAAAACATACCCAAAACACTTCGACTCCTTCTCCTTTCTTCGTTGGATGAGAGGCTTTTGTTCTAATTTTTCTCACACTTCTTCTTATATTTTAGATGCTTAAATGAATGTCTTTGCAAGTGAAGCCGAATCCTCCTTTATATAGTGATTTGTCCATGCACAATAAGCTGACTTGTGCTTGTGTCTAGGTCAACATCTCCTTCTAGAATGATCTATAGCTTCTTTGGAAGGCCAACTTGATTGAGCACTTGTGACAAGGTCTTGGAGTATTTATGACTCTTATAATTACTCAAATATATTCTCGTTTACAATATGTAACATGCCCAAATGGATCTTCAATACATGACAATGACTCAATTGACTTTATGACTAAATAGCTCACAATGGCAGCTTGATCTATAAATAAAATTCCTTGAGCATGCAACCCATGTCTCAAGCATAAAGTACTTTTATTTTTCTTAGTTACATTAATTACATAAAATCATGATTACAGATGTCATTATGAAGATAGAACCTAATTACATATTTCAACAAAGACCACATCTCCATGTCCTCAGCTGAAACCTTTGCTCCATGATCTAGACAATCTTAGCTCCCTCGAAGTTGCTTTGTTGTGCACACTCTGATCCACTAGCCCTTCAAAGTAGCTTTGATACCATGTTGATTTTTCCATGACACTTAAGAATATGGCTTCAGTCTAAAATCACAATAAAAAACACACTCAAATTCCACAACACTTCTACTTTGATCAACAAAATAACATACATGAACGAATGAACTAGTGTACATGACAATTTTAAACTTGTTAACTGACTACTTGTTATATTACAAACTTTAATACAACAATCTTAGGGCTCCCGTACCAGGGATCATGGTCCTTACATACAACCCTGATACAAGGACACAACTAGTGCTTGGTTTCAACAACTATGACCACTAGCCTTGAACAATATAGACTTGACCTACTTGTTGATGGTGTGCATGCTCAACCCTTTCAGTCCATGTACCTTGAACACATCTAGTAGGTACTTTGCCTCCCCATTTGTTTATCACTGCAACTGCATCTTCAGTTGTCCAACTTGCCACTATAAATCGTCACTTCTCCTCCAATGTCACTAAACTTTGGTTCACTGATCTTCCAACTATTAGCCCTCTTGCTCAACTAAGATGTCTGCTCATTGGGTCTTTCGGGTATGCCCTCTTATTAGTGATTTTCCACACCAAATCCCTAAACTAGGGCTCCATCAAATCTGCCTCCTAACAGTCCCTTTGCCGCTCCAAGGATCAACGTACATGAGGTCTTCTAGATATGCCCACTATCCATCTCCTTGCTTCTCCAAGAGTGAAAAAACTTAGGGCTTTTATAATCACTGTTCACAACTTTGTTTGTGAACAAAACTCAATTGCCTTCACATAGTTTCTTAGCTGCTCCAAGATCACTATCATAAGGCCTTCTAGATATGCCCACTTGTCAACCTTCTAGTTACTTCAAAATGTTAATCCTAGGGCCTCCAAAATTACCCACACATAATCCTACATTGACTGATCTAGTGCTTCAAAGCTGCCCACACACGGTCCTCTTTATTCCTTCAAAGAAGATAGATCTAGGGCTTGCAAACGTAGCCCTCATAGCTATTCCTTTGCTCCACCAAACGATCGACACTTATGGCTTGTAGGATTGCCCTCTTAATTGTATCAAGCTTGCACCTTGATGATAGTACTAAGGCATCCATATCTATTGTTCAAACCCTATGAACACACTTCACTCCAAACTTCTTCACTCCATCACATTTGTCCTATACATCACTCTGTCCATACTAGGAGACACGTATTTCGACCCTTTCTAGACTCCTGTACCCATGTTGATCACAAAGATATACTTCCCTACCAATAGTGACAAGATAGAATTCTTGTCACACCCATCATGGTCTTAACCTCTCTCAATCAAGCTCTGTTATGGAACCAGCTCACAAAAAGATATAAAAGAGAGATAAACGCTTTAGAATTCAGCCTCTTCAAGGGGGAAACCTCCTTTACATTACACAAATGAACAATTCTTTGATGATACAAATGACAAGACCTCCTTTCTATATATAGGAGTGTAAGGGGTCATAATATAATCAGAGCCAACACAACAATAATAATGTAAGGGCACAATAATAACAATAGTGGGTTTCTATGGGGCACAATAATAATAATATGGGGACTACATGGGTACAAAAATATAATAAGGGGGCTATACTAATAACAATAAGGGGTTACACTAGTAGCATAGGGGCCTAACATGCCCCTCTGCTTCAAAAATTGTTGTCCTCAACACTTGAGTAGTTCTTGATGCTTTTGTAGAATATTCTTGTTCTCCCACGTGGAATCTTCAGTGGGTAAGTTCTTCCACTTGATGAGATACTCTGAAATTGATCGATTTCGTAGCTGTCAGGTTCTTGTTTCTGTCACTGCTCCAGGTTCCAATATGATTTTTCCTTCCTCTTCAAGTTCTGGCAATATTGTTTGAATTGGGATCTTCTGCAACTTTTGAATGAGTGGCCACACTTCTTCGTCCTTCTTCCATTCATCCCTTTCTTTTTTTATCCAATTTGGTTGGATAATAGAAATAGCACAAAACAATGCTTCCACATCCTCATCCTTTCTTGAGAGTGCATTTGCAATAAAAATTTGCTTCCCTTTTCTATAGATGATGTCAAACTCATAACCCAATACATTTGTGACCCATTTTTTCTGTTCTTCTATAGATAATATTTGCTCTAAAAAGTATTTAAGACTATCATGATCCATTTTTACCTTGAAGTGTCTTCCCATTCGGTAAGGTCGCCATTTCTTAAGTGCATGTAGTATTTCCAACATTTCCTTCTCATAAATAGCTTGCTTGAGATGTAGTAGTAAAAATACCCAATCACCTACACCAAAACATTTTTCACTACAATGTTGATCTACATGTTGTTTCATTCGATTTTGCACCAAAGTGGCGTTATCCTTTAAAAGTTGGAGATCTTGTTGTTGATGCTCGATGTGATCTTTCACTACTTGAACCGTTTTCTTCTTGATATGTTCTTCTATCTTAAAGAGTTTGAGTAGTGGTAATTTCTTCCAATGCTTTACAAGATATGGTCAGATTCATTTCTTGATGCTCGATGTGATCTTTCACTTCTTGAACATTTTTCTTCTTGATATGTCCTCCTATCTTGATAATTTGAGGAGTCGTAATTCTTTCCAATGCTTTACAAGATATGGTTTGATTCATTTCTTCTTTCTCTGGGGTTGGGTCCTGGCATATATCCTCTTCTTTTGATGTTTCTTGATCCTTTTCTTCCTCCTCTTCATACTCTATTAAAATATTTTCTTTCTCAGCACACTATGCCCTTTAGTGATTTGCTATCACATTTGTAACAAAGCCTTTTTTCTCTTTTTTCTTCAATTGTTGTGGTGTAACTGTAATTGTGGAAGGCTAGGAGAAACAACACTTCATCTTTATGTTGTGGGTGGTAGACTTCCTTGTTTCCATAATTTTACTTTCATTAGTAACAAAGCCTTTTACTTTCCAATGTTGTGTGTTGGCTCTAAGGAACGTGTTGCTCTTTGTATCTTCATAATGGCTATCATTTCCTCCGTGAAAATTGACCACGTAACAAGTTTGTTTTACGAGAACAAAGCCCTTTATACCATAAAAATTGATCTGGTTCTAAATATGAAGATGCAATACATACCTTTTGTAACAGTGGTACACCATGTAGATCAAAATATTGCTCCTTTGAAGTATCCAATTTACCGAATCCTTGCCATCAAACTTCCTCATCTTGCTTTTTCTTGATTTTAGGAGCTCCATCTTGAAATGATTGTAACTCTGTAATTTCGGATCTTTAAGTTCTGAAATTGCCACCTGCAGTAGCCCTCTGTGTCCTCTTTCCAATGCCACCAGTATAATCCAAATTGCATTCTCCAAGGAAGAGTTATGCCAAATCTCCCACAGTGACCTGATTATAGACTAGTTCAGTAGAGCGAATTTGTATGACGTGCCACGTGTCACTGTTTCGACCTTTGGCTCTGAAAAATATATACATGTAATTACAGTCCGTCCTCTTTCTGTACCTTCTTACGAAATTTCAATCTGATGCTCAGAGAGAAAGTTACGACGATTTTCCCCAGGTCACCTGTTTGGAATGTAATTCAGGAGTCTACAAAAAGACCAACTTCCCCAGATCATATCTCCGCAAATATAGCGTGAAAAGATCTGAAATTCGAACCTAAGATTCAATGCGATTTCGTCTCAAATGGGCTTTTTTTTGCTTTTAAAACGTCGCAGAAAAAAAGTTATAGCGAAAATGCCACGATGACCTATTTGGAGCAGCGAAACCCTAGAATCCAAAGCTCTGATACCAAATGTTATGGAACCAGTTCACAAAAAGATATAAAAGAGAGATAAACGCCTTAGAATTTAGTCTCTTCGGGGGGGAAACCTCCTTTACATTACACAAATGAACAATTCTTTGATGATATAAATGACAAGACCTCCTTTCTATATATAGGAGTTTAAGGGGTCATAATATAATCAGAGTTGACATAACAATAATAATGTAAGGGCACAATAATAACAATAGTGGGCTTCTATGGGGCACAATAATAACAATATGGGGACTACATGGGTGCAACAATATAATAAGGGGGCTGTACTAATAACAATAAGGGGTTACACTGGTAGTATAGGGGCGTAACAAGCTCAGAATCAAAGCAGACTATCACAACTCCTTAGACAAACACTAGGAGAGAACTATGGGTGATTGAACAACCCTAAACTAGGACTTCAAACCTCTATCCAAAACCCTTGGACAAACCTCCATCTCTTAGCAAGAGATCATCATGAGAACCAAGTCAACCCTTCTTATCACGACGTCTCCAACAACCTTGAGGTTCATGACCTTGTGCACATAACAACTTAAGGTTTAGGCCTTCTTTTAGGGCTCCACAAAACTTCACTAAACTCAGCCTGTACATACCTTCTTATCCCACACAAACCCTCACTTCAAGGCCTGAAAATCCATGTGCTACACCTTTAGGGTTCACGACCTAAATCCAATTGCTTGACAAGACTTTTGGGCCTCAAGAACATAACTTAAAACCCTCCAAATTAGCCACTGCAGGGGTCTCGACCCTCTACTCCTAAACATATCATATTACAACTAGATCACAGAGTGTTTGCAACAATTTTGTGCACAAAATTCTGCCTTAGAGCTCGACCAACAAATCTACAAGCTCGACCCAAGTTAGATCTTGAGAAAAGATGCAACATGTCTCCTCTCCTACTCGGATTAGGCTCCTTTTCCACTGCAACCACCTCAAACTTGATCCTCCACTTGGATCACATTGCTCTCGGATGGATGACCAAATGAGTAGAATCCTGCTCTTCTTATGGTCTTTTTTGAGGGTGAACATTAGCCCTCCAGGGGTCTCTTCAAGCCTAGGTCGACCTGACATTTTGGTCAAAACCCCAACTAACCAAGAGAATTAATTTCCTTCTCCATTTGAACAAGACACCTATTGGTTACCTTAGGTCCCCTTGGTCCATTAAGGTTGCCCACATGCAAACAATGACTAAACAAATGTTTTCTTCTCTTCGTTTCACACCCACACCTTGGGTGCAAAACCCCATCGCTTGGGTACTTCGCCCACAAAACCCTTTTGTGGTCAAACTTCTCACAAACCCAACACCTAGGGTTGTGGAGTGCTTCCCAAACTACACATATCAACAAAACACCCACGCCCTCCCCCCAACACCTTTTATCAACAAAACACTCCACCTACCCCCTCCCCCCCAACACCTTTATGTGTTGTCTAATAATTCAAAGTTATATTGCATATGACAATCTAACCAAGGAAAAGTGTATGGCCACATTTAAGTCACATAGCTTGATTCAACAATGATTAGGTTCAATTTTAGTTCAAATTATTTGATGAGGTTCACTATTAGGTTCCTTTCTCTCTCTCTCTCTCTATATATATATATATATATATATAGAGAGAGAGAGAGAGAGAGAGAGAGAGAGAGAGGACTAATAGCACAAAATACTAAGAAATCAACGTCAATAAACATAAAAAGCGCTATCATGGACTTGGGAATTGCAAGAATATATTTCAAGCTTGAGATGTGACATGAGGTCATGAGCTTGAGCTATGGAATTGGTTAATGGCCACGAGGTTCGTGAAACCTCAATTTTTTTAGATATGCCAAATTTCAAACCTCAAGGCTGGAGTTTGAGTAAGACATAAGAAAGGTGCTAACTTCATCAAACATCATGTCCCCACCATACATTCATTCAACAAAAGGGAACCATGTAGAATACATTAAATTTCACACTGCTCTATGTTGTTTCAATTACTTTATAGCCCAATACAATTCTTCAATTAGCAATCTTTTTAATAACAATTAATATTTCCAATCATCAACAGTAATTGAAGATAGAACAATAAATGCAATGACAAAGGAGACAATCAACACATCAATAAGAGACACCATAATTTTGGTTAATGACCATGGAAAAGCCCACTATAGGAAAAACCTTTTGAAATTTTTATTCTTTTAGATTGTCATAAAATGTTCAACAGAGAGTACATTGAGCCAATACAAAATCATCCAGCAAATTAACCTAGCAAAATTCAAAAATATGTTCCCAACATCAACACTGATTAGAGTCAACTTGTCCTGCCTGTGGTCAACTGCAGTCGAATGTCAAATTGCAACACCAGAGTTCAACTGCATGGAGGGAGAGTTATGCATGCGGTTGAAAGCTTCCAACCGCACATATGAGTCTGTGTGCTTGCGGTTATAGCCGAAAATTGCTTGTGTCAAGCCTGCGGTTGGATATCAAAACCCTAAACACGCGTGCGAGCTTTGGACCCTGCAATCTCAGACCTATACGAACCAATCTCCTCGACCCACCCTCAAACTTGTGCGAACCAATCAAATGAAGAAGAGAAGAAGAAGATGCTTGGTGATGTCCAAATGAGATTAAGGTCACTTGTATTTATAGGCTTCCAAGAGTATCCAATTCCTTGTTAGAGCTGACCTGTCCTTTTGTGCACAAGTAGGCTTTTCTTCAAAAATACACTTTACCTTGTCCAAATTGAGTGCTTCAATAGTCAAAATTGGTCCTCTCGAAAAGAGAAATCTCAGCCCATGGTTGGAATTTGTCACTGAGCTTCCAAATTAACAGAAGACCCCCCTCCTAGTGACATCAATAACATAAAACCACCATACAAGATCACTAGGATGCACTAGGAAAAATGACACATGAAGTAGCAAGCATCCATATGTCAAGAGTGTGATCCATCGAACAAAGATATGAAGTAGCACCAAACCATGAGATGATCGTCCACCATAGAGAAGTGATCTCCTCCACCAAACATCTCCATCAATGATCCACTTATCATAGAAGAGGCCCCATGAACTTGTATAACCCCAAGTCCCTCCAAAAGCTCCGAAAGTACCAGCTGCAAACCCCATCAACGTGATGAAAATCACAATATGAAGTGTATCAAAACTAATCCATCACAAAAATTTCTAAGGTGTACTGGAGATATATGTGGATGAGGTCAAATATCGGACTGACAAGGTTCTTTATGATACAGTAGTATTACCCTTCTGAAAAGAAGATTCAAGATGAAAGTTCATTACAATGCTGTGCTGTGTAACAATTTCAATGTGAAAGAGTCCATATTACCATTCTGAAAAGAAGATTCAAGATGAAAGTTCATTACAATGCTGTGCTGTGTAGCAATTTCAATGCGAAAGAGTCGATCATCATTTGGCTGACTTGGTCATCTGTATTTTACATTTAGCAAATAACTGCAGTAACACTATTTCAAGTCTCCCTAATTTAGAAGTTTAGATGGCATATTTTGAAATTTGATTTTCCGGTCTATGAAATTGATCCATGAAGGTAACATGCTACAAAAATTCTAAGGTGTACTAGAGAGATATATTTGGAGGAGGCCAGATATTGGATTGACAAGGTTCTTCTGACCTCGTCCTCGTAGGAATAATATTACTGTGCTGGAAAGAAGATATAAGATGAAAGTTCATCACGATGCTTGGCCGTATATCAATTTCAATGTGGTAAATATTTAATCATCTTTTGAATGACTTGTTAATCTGTATTTACAGTTAGTGAATCACCAAGTCAATCAATAATATTATTTTCTGATCAAAGACGTATCTCTTAGCAAGCTTCAGATCAAGATCAATGTTCATAAGATAATAATAATAAGACGACTAAACAAGTTCTACTAGTTATTGTTCACTCATTGAAAACGTTACTTGATAGTAGATACCAAAGTCACGTAACTACTCAGTAACAACTCAACAATACAAGGTGGAGAGTCAAATCACCGACTCAGCAAAACACAACTGATCAAAAACCAGGGAACATATACTCAGAAACATTAGGGAATATGAACTCAGCAAAACTCGGGAAAACTTATTGATTTAAACCATGTGACTAAAATGACCAAGAGATTTGACAGAGTTTTGACTAGGCTCACTAGTTCAGAGAGAGGAGTCAACTCAGGAGTACTCAGAGTTATAAAGAATCATGTTTCTATGCTTTGATACAAACAATATGTAGAAGAAATTTCAATGAGAGGTATGCTTATTTTGCACATTGAAAGGAAAGAAGTAATGCATTACATACAGTTGGGAAATTCTCCTTTGGTTCGATGAGAAAACTTAGATAACATCAGAACATGAATGATATACCAGTGTCCCATGAAAATTATCATTTATGCTATCTCATTCTAAAATAATGACTAATACTAGTTGGTTATAGTTAAATGGAATGACAAATAGTGAAATGCTTGATTGACCATGAAAGAGAATTAAAGAACAATGCTTCCAGCAATATTGTCTCTAAGAAATTACAAGCTTAGCCTGTGCTTGCCAAAGTTCATGTTGTAACAGTATCCAGAGGCTCATACCTTCCATATGAGCCTTCGTCCACAATCAAACCTCCTTCAACTGGAGAGAAAACTACTGTTCTCGTTTTGCAGTAATTTAGTCCACAAACAGTTGCAAAAATTACAGTCAAGAAAAGGAAGAAAACGCCAAAAGAAACAAACTGGTTGGCAATGGAGAGGCCGAAAATTTCCTGCATTTTGAATGAAAATGTTAGGGATGTGCACACTTCATGAAACTTGAAAATAGACTAACAAGAAAAGAAGTTTGCTTACAGAACATAATTTCCCTTTCTGAGCATCTTTGTGTGTGAAGTTTATATTAAAAAGACCAATATGGATACTCACAATAATTGCTTGAAGTATAGCTGCAATGAGAAGTCCGGCAAAATTATTCAGACTAAACAAAAGAATATACTGGCCATTTGATAACAGTCTTCCACACTGTACATAAATGAGACACACAAAGATCTGGTAGATTCCTGACATCACCACAAACAGTGTATATGCAACCCAAATCTTGTCATAAATTCCCATGACAAAACATAGAGCACCCATGATCCCTGATCCCACTATATATGTGAGGAAACCCAACTTAGCAGCATATTGTTCAATATATATAGCACTTAGGGAACCAAGGCATGCAACTGCTTGTGATGCTCCTAATATATTTCCATTGTATGTAGAGCTAGGATCAATAGCATTGAAAAGGTTTGTGCCATAGTTTTGCACCATTGAAAAGCCTGCATATGAAACAGCCCACCTGGAGACATCGAACAATATGCTGCATGAAATATAGAGTACATTTATAGTTTAATCTGACACTAAACAGAACAGAAAAGGGAATTTCATAATTTTTGTGTTCTGTAAGATTAATTTCTTCTTTTTAATTCATTGCTTTGTTAAAAGATACAAAATTAATCCACATAAATCATTCAGGTATTATGTTATATCCCTGATTGTTGCAGAATCAAAGAAAACCTGCAATTTTAGCTCCTGCAGAAAATCCTGAATACTTGTAGAGACAATGATCCATATTAAGAAGGCCAAATGACATGATCTTTTTTTCTCCTTGGGAAAAAAGTTGTAACTTTATTATATATTAACAAAATTACATTTCACAGGAACATTTTTAAAAATGCATTTCAGTAGCCCCTTTGAAGGGAGAAAGTATGCATCTTGACAGGGAGGGCCATTTCATCAAAATACAGGCATATGGAAGTAAAACAATTGACAAAAAAAACTAAACAAGAGACTCAAAAATATGCATCATGATCCTCATGGACCTCTATCCATACCAAAACTAGTAAAGTCCCAAAAGATATAGAATCCTTGCAATATACATTTCAGTGGAACTTTTTTTTTTTAAAACTAACTTAGACCCTAGATGTAGTTACCTTAACAAATCAAATTCCCAAATTCTAACAGCTACAAATTTAAGCAGGAATCTATCAATTTAATACACACACATCTACCTAGTTTCCCTGTTTGAAGTAGATCCTGAGCTGTTGTAGCTCCAAATTTGCTCCACGTTACCAAAATGACCAAATCCTCTCCGCCAAATTGGGCACAAACTCGGTACCCAGCGCCAAAATATTTCAAAATTGAAGCACTCTGGCCCGAGTGCCCAAAAGCTTTAAAAACAATCAAGGCTCAATCCTCACTATGTCTATAACTCTTTGCTGAGAAAAAATTCCTCCTCGGCCTCTCCCCAATACCTCCCCCCAAGCTGTGCGTTACACCTTCTCCATGTACCTTCCCCATGCCACCGTCTCATTTTCTATCTAGGCCTTCTGTCTCCCTTGCCTTCCAACACGTGGAGATCTAGCTTAGTCATTTGCCTTCTCCAAAGTTCTGAAGAGGCGGCTCAATTTTATTTGGTTATTGAATAATATATATGTGTTTCTAACTTAACTTCATAAATTATTTACAAGTCTCAATTTTTTTTTTAAGAGCCTTTGTAAAATTAACATGTCGTTTTATTAAGATTTTAATTTAATTCTTAATTTTTTTTTTAATTTAATTAATTTAGTTCACAATCTTGTATATCTACTTTATTATCAAATAATGTATTAAGTATCCCGCTCAACATATTCATATACTTTGGTGAGTTAGGTATTTACTTCATAAATCAATTCATTACCCTATACTTAGACATGTTCAATATTGACTAGAAGGTATATTAGTGCAGCACATGCGTTGTATGCATATGTAGCTATCATATGCATACCTTGTATGCATGCGAATATTCACATTCTGTTTGTAATTGTAGGTGGTGTTATAGACATTTTTGGGCACTACAACCCCAATTATAAATGTCCATAAACCAAGGGCTTCTAAGTCCCTAAAAGTGTTGCTCCACACCCTAAAGGAATAAGGTCAACTGACTACATCATCTCCCAGAAGTTTTCCATGGACAACTTCTTAGAACTAGTCAAAACTGGACCATACAGAATGCCCAGTGCAGAGGGTGCGATGCATCTCACCTGCTCAGTGTAAAGGGTACGATGCATACTGGAAAGCCCTTCTGTAGGGTGCAATGAACGAGAATGGACAAATGGCAGAGACAGTTTGCGAGGCGGAGGATCATGGAATCTTCCAGAAACTTCTCCTATGACACTTGCCTCTCTGAATTCGCCCAGGGATGAGTAAGAGATCATCAATCTCCAACTGGAATCAAGAACTATTAGAGAGAGGACACTGATCAAAATTCCAGAAGCTGACTCACCCCCCTGCAATCATCTATATATGGATCCCTCATCACAGAGATCCAGAGGCTGGAATCTTGTATCTTGTAAGGAAGTGCTGTTGGTTTCCTGGTGGAACATCATAGTGTTGGGTGATCTAAGCTTTTCATGAGGTGAAGAATGGCTTTCATGCTGGGAGGATGATGCTGGGTTAGACCAATGGGTTGTAATCCTCTCTTCTAATCTTTATATTAATAAAGCTATTCAAGTTTTCCTCCACATTCTTGTATGTCTGATAATATATGCATTTGTGTGGTCAATATATATCCGGTCCTATATTGTTTATGATTGTAGATCT
>APFE031148518.1:30716-117025 GCA_000404065.3 Pinus taeda | reverse complement strand
TCGCACTAGTACCATCACACCTTCTCTTCAAGGAATTTTGTATGCATCGCACCTCCCATGTGCAGTAGGTGGGATGCATACTAGATTCCCTATGTAGCACGTGCGATGGTTAGAAAAGGCTAATTTTGCCTCCAGACTTTGGTTTTTCTTCACTCACTTCAGCTCTATTTAGGAGTTTTGTTGTCTGTGATCAGTATACCACTGTGGAAACCCCCTTCCTTTCCATCATTCTGCCTCCATTGTGCAAAGAACTGTGAATCTTTTTATGTATTATGTGCCATTTTCAGTTCTCTTTTACAAAGAAGTAGCGTAATCAGACTGTCATTTCTTGATTTGGAAGTGTCATTTTCAGTCATAGAAGAGAATCCTATTGTTCTTGATGGTCAATTATACTGTTAGTCTTGTATTTGATTTGAATTAGTAGTTTTTCAAGTGTCGAAATCAGTTTTCAATTCAAAATCGGAAAGTGTCGTCATTATCTTCCTTTTGTTTTTGAAGAAAAATTGTTAGTACTGTCACTTTGAAAAGATAATTTAGATTTGTACTTACCATTCTTCTTGTCATTCACACATTAAGAAGGCTGAAAGCAAATACATGCATGTGAATTTGCATTTAGGCTGCTTGTTGGTTTGATTTAGGACAGTGAATCTAGTGTGTGTTGTATGCTCTATGTTGAAAGAATCTCATTTCTCTTACCTTAGTAGCTAGGATTTTCATTGCAAAAGAATATTAAACGATTGTTTATCATCTTAGATTGCATTTTAGGAATTGTATATCTACATCACGCAGTGAACCTGAAAGGAAAATTTCTTAAGCAAGATCAACTGTAAAATAAACTCAATGAACATAAAAATGCTTTGGAACCTAACGCACAACATTTAGAAGTCTAGGCTAGAGACGTATTCCGGCGTCGTAAAGCCTGGTAACTATCGCTTTCATTGCTGGTTGGGTGATTCCTCCTCTTTGAGACGACAAGTGCCAGTACGGACATGTGCTCCCACCTACTTTTGAGTATATATTGGGAGACCACAATAGGCTATATCCTTTATCCTTAGGAAGTCGTGTTTGTCACCCTATCGATCGCAATGCACTGAACACAACATTCGGGAAGATTGACCGTCGTACCGTAAAAAGTATTCTGCAGTTTTGCGATTGGTTTGGTAATCCATCTGTCTACATTCCTAGAGTAGTATCTTTCGTTCCTTTTCAGACTCCTTAAGGGAAAAGGTCCATCTGAGCACTTGTCACTTCAGGCTCATTAAAAATCAAAGGCGACTAGAGCCATCTTTTGTTTTTTATCAAATCTTAAAAATTGAAAAAACAAGTTGTGTCAAAGCATCTAAATTTTATTTTAATAGGAATAACATCATTGTTCCCTCGTTGGTTTTAGGTTGAGAAAAATGGAGTCCACCAACCAAGGATTTCCCCTTGGAGGAAATCCTAGTCCTCTCTCCTCTTGGGGAGATGGGTGTGCACCCCATATGGCCACATTGTCACTTCCAGGATTGACGATTGGCTTGCCCATATGTCTCTTCTCTACCTCTGTCGTTCAGAACACCGTGATTCTTGAACAATCAAGTCAGTAACTAGATGATACTAGAGTTACCCCCAACCTTCTACTTCATCCATTTCTTCCTCTCCTCCTTCCTCTTCGCTTGATGAAGCTGGTAAAGCTGAAAATCAAGTAACTAAGAAGGAGAAGAAGGGGAAGGAGAAGAAGGAAAAGAAGAAGAAGGAGCCAAAGGCAAAAAGGGGCAACTGTGCATTGTCTAGCGAAAATCCACACACTGCACTGTCCAAGCCTAAATCTCCATGTCATTTGCAAAGGAGACCACTATCATCGAGATTGTCCTTGCATCCCTTGGATCTTAAGGGACTGGTCTCCTCGTTTGCACAATCCGGTGTCATCAACCTCTGATCGTGTTGAAAGTACACCGTCAACTAGTGAAAGCGAAGTATCTGGATAGAAGAGGAAATGTAAATTTCCTTGTAAACTGTGTGAAGGCGATCACGTTGTCCACCGTTGTCCCTTCCTAGACGAAGCTAAAAGAGTTTTGGATAACTGTCTGGCTTCACCGCTACGGCTTCCTCCTGGATATAAGAAACTCTTGCCGAGTCCATCACTGGTTGAAAATCCAACTGACACGCCATTGTGGTTGGTCGAAGCATCTATCATTGAAGATAAACCCTCTGAATCCATACTAGACGAAAGTCAAAAGGTCGAGGCGGCGGTTGACCCGGTCTTGCCTTCGGAAGGTCCATCTTCAGATGATACAGTCGCCGAAGAGAATAAGAACGACACCGTTCAAATTCTTTTCGTAAACACAGACTCCGATGAACATGGGGGAAATCTACCCGTTCCTTTACTGTAGGAAGGAAGTTCGTCAGAGTCATATCCGGCCATCTATTCGGTCCCACCTCCAAGCAACCTAGTCGTTTCCTTCGATTGGAATCTACTAGGCAGATCCCGTCTACTGTCTAATGTTCCATTCCAAATTATTGTACAAGCATACAGAATGGTCATGGCCGGCACTATCATAGATGAAGGGGCTTCTTTGAGTATCCTTTCCTCGATTGCTTGGAAAGCGCTTGGTTCGCCATCGCTTCTGCTTGAGATGAGAAATCTGACAGGCTTCGACAAAGGAACCAGTGGACTGTTAGGGATCCTTCCAAATGTGCCTATTACTTTGAGAAGGAAAACCGTTTATAAGAACGTAATGGTAGTCCAAGGACCTCTAGACCATAATCTACTCCTTGGGCGCGACTATATTTATAGCATGGGAGCTGTTGTCTCCTCACTCTTTAGAGTAATGTGTTTTCCGCATGAAGGCCGAGTGGTCCAGCTCGTAGACTAGCTTTCGTTCCCTAGCTCACACATAGCTAATAGTCAAATGCCATCCCTAAATGGTCTTTTCACGCAAGGAATGTCTCATCAATTTCCAGTCCGTCCACCTAAAGAACGCGACTAATTCGGGAGGACATGACTAAAACCCAGGGGGCATGCACCCTGGCCTGTTCCGGCAGGAAAACTCTAGGCATAGAGTAGGTTTCTGCGAAGGATATATGACTAGTCTGATACCCGTCTGTATAGGAAGAGGGAATTAGACCGGAATAAGATACCTCCATTAGAAGGTAGGCCTTTCCCGATAGAACAAATGTTTTGTTTGAAAATTGAAGGGTAATCTAGAAACTCTACTTCGCTATGCCTGGGGGCATGCAAACCTTTTGCGAGCAAGTGAAAAGCGACCAACGTAACGCTAACTGTAGTTCCGCTGACTTCAACTTCTTAAGTTGGATGAGTGGTCAAATCCACCGTTCGCCTTCACAGGGGCCAAATGGCACCGACGAAGTAAAGGAAAAATTTTCCTACCTAACCTTAGTAGTTAACTAACCCCTAGGACAGTAGTTGGTCGTTCCTAGCTTGCATGCAAAAGGATGCGGGGTAAAGCTTTGAAAGGTGCAAGCTCCATAAAAAATGGAATCTATCGATGAGATGTCTTTATTATATGATTGGCACGAGTAGTTTTTATGTGAAGTTCAAGCTCGTTAAAAATTAAACCTAAGCAATGAGAAAATGTTTCCCCCAGAGTTTAAGGTCATTAAAAAATGAACCAATTTCCGGTAAATAACCATTGTGAATGCATTATCATCAGCTTTTGTTCCTTGGTCGTGTTCTCAGCATCACCTCCACTCTGTTTGGCCGATCATACGCCTCCATTTGATTGTTTACCCTTTTTGAGAAACATCTGCGACGAGTGATTCTGTTAGCCATCCTTGTGACACTGCCGTGGTTGGAAAATTCCAAATCTTACCTGGAATCAATTGCTACCTGAAATTATCACTCGTTCCTCAAAAAACGAGTCTCCTTTAAGCTCTTTTCACCTGACTCATAAAATATGAAAAGATTGCCGAGCGATTGGCCTCTCCAGCTCGTTAAAGCTACCGGAAGTGCTATCTCTCCTCTAGATTTTAATCTTTTTGGACCTGAGGGATTATTACACAAAAAGATCGAGCGCTTGTCTTGTTCAGCTCGTTAAAACTATCGAAAATTCATCCCTTTCGTATTATTTTATACATTTTCAGACTTAAGGGATTATATGACGAAAAAGGATTATTGGAGTTTCCTTTCCGTCCCTTTTCAGACTCTCTAAAATTGAAAAAGGACCGAGTTATCGTTGTCGTTAAACTCGTTAAAATCAATAGCGACAAACTTGTCCAAATGGACAAGAATGAGTTTCACTGTCACTAGGCTCGTTAAAACATAGCGACGGGTTCGCCCGAAGGGCGAATTATAGAACAAGCATATGTTATCCTCCTCAAGCTTGACAAAAATAAAGAGGTACTGGTCAACAATGACTGGGGAAAATTGGGAAGAAAACTTGAAGAAACTTTATTGGTAGCAAGTCGCTCTTGAACATGACACTTTCACTCCACGTCCAAGTCGGGTTGGGTTATTCCGCTCACCGGCCATATCACCATTGGTCCATCTCACCATCCATATTTGAGGTTAACGCTACCAATCCATTTCAGTGTCACCAGTATGTTCAAGAGAAGTCGCTCAGAGAGTTTACCTGTGTCTCATCCACTGCAATACATTCACGCTCCATTCTTTCATGACTGCCAACCTGAACCCTGTATCATCAAATCGTTTTCACCTCCAAAATTATTTGCTCCGTTCCGTGTCGTAAATGTGGGATTCATTAAGGCCCTCCTATGACGGATTGCTTCTTGTCGACATCAGCTCATTATCCAAGAAGTCGACCTAGGAACAACCCTTTTAGTACTTTGAAGCTTGCATGCCTCAATGGTAAGTTTCTCACTTTCGGCGACAAGTTTACATCAATGGCCTTCGACCGAGAGATTTTGTGTGGTGTTTGACGCCAAGTCCCATTTTCACACCACGCGAATTGTACTGTAGTACCTTGAGGGTCATCATCATTATCGGTGATTCCTCTCGCCCCTGTTAACAACTTACATTATTGGCTGGTAATCAGGGGATGTCTTTCCATGTTCGACTCAAGAACATATTTCACATGGATCAACTTGTACTCTGAGTGAAGATTGAACGAGTTTGAAGACCTTGGATCTAGTTTCATCCATCCGGGCTGCGATATATTCAGGAATATAAAAACGTCAAGTGTACATCATTGCCGAACAGATGATCATCTGAATCAAAGGATGATGACTCCATCCGAATCATCAGTCTGCTACACAGATGATTGCCTGTCTTATGTACATGAAAATGAATTTACAAAGCTGAGCATGGGAATGCCCGCCTCAGCTAGATCATGAAAAATATTATGAAGATAATGTATTGTATTGTATCTTATTATAGGTCGCATTCCAGCTCGAAAAAACTTCGGATCCTCATGATAAAGCATTTCACCCGACATTAAAAGATTAACGACCTCATGCTTTAGGGGGCAACTGTTATAGACATTTTTGGGCATTGCAACTCCAATCATAAATGTCCATAAACCAAGGGCTTCTAAGTCCCTAAAAGTGTTGCTCCACACCCTAAAGTAACAAGGTCAGCTGATTACATCATCTCCCAGAAGTTCTCCATGGAAAACTGCTCAGAACTGGTCAAAACTGGACCATACAGAATGCCCAGTGCAGAGGGTGCGATGCATCTCACCTGCTCAGTGTAAAGGGTGCGATGCATACTGGAAAGCCCTTCTGTAAAGTGCGATGAACGAGAATGGACAAATGGCAGAGACAGTTTGCGAGGTGGAGGATCATGGAATCTTCCAGAAACTTCTCCTATGACACCTGCCTCTCTGAATTCGCCCAGGGATGAGTAAGAGATCATCAATCTCCAAGTGGAATCAAGAACTATCAGAGAGAGGACACTAATCAAAATCCCAGAAGCTGACTCACCCCCCTGCAATCATCTATATATGGATCCCTCATCACAGAGATCCAGAGGCTGGAATCTTGTATCTTGTAAGGAAGTGCTGTTGGTTTCCTGGTGCAACATCATAGTGTTGGGTGATCTAAATTTTTCATGAGGTGAAGAAGGGCTTTCATGCTGAGAGGATGACGCTGGGTCAGAACAATTAGTTGTAATCCTCTTTGCTATTCTTGATATTAATAAAACTATTCAAGTTTTCCTCCACATTCTTGTATGTTTGATGATATATGCATTTGTGTGGTCAATATATATCTGGTCCTATATTGTTTATGATTTTAGATCTTTGTTCTTCGATAGTATTATGCTGCTTTGATCCCACAGGTGCTTTTTGAAGATGGGTAGACGAAGGAAGAGCGGCAAGGATCTGTCAGAAGGGAGAGGAATCAAGCACGGAACCAAGCGCAAGACTGAGATTGGTGTCCTTTGTTCCCCTCTTATCTACTTCTCATAAAGGAAAGCAAAAGTAGTTTTAGTTTGTTTGTTTCTAAGATAGCTACCAGTCTTAGTGGGACTAGCAACTTTGAGTGGACACTAGATTTCCCAATAACAGGTGGGTCATTACACTAGACAAATGGATCATGGAAAAATTCATTGAAAAATTCATTGTTTAACCATCTAGTTCCCAGAATGTACCAAGTGCCAGCATTCACACGCAGTCCAGATTTTGAAAGATAAACATCATCCATGTTCCTTTCTATGCACACATGATGAAAGGAAAGAGAATTAAAAGCAATCTAAGCACATTGAATCTCTTCACAGATGGGTCTCAAAGTGTAGTTATTTAAGGTATTAACTCCATTCATCCAATTAACAACAAACGAGTCACCAAAAGTTTTGTATACTGTGTGCACCTTTTTTAGCCACAAGCATTAATAGAATTTTTAAAACCATAAGTTCAACTAGACCAACACAAATCCATTTTAAATATGGATCTAACATGAGCTGAGAGGGATCCAATTTCTTCACTTGCAAATTTTTTATGAGCCCACATTATTTAAATGTTTTTTATAGTTATTTAATTTTTTTTTTTACTTTTAGATTTTTTATTTTTTTATTTTATTTTGGCAGACATGAGCAATATTTCAATTTGTTCTACAACCTAGTATGATGTGTAAGGGTGTCTAAAAAATAAAAAATTTAAATAACTATACAAAACATTTAAATAATGTGGGCTCATAAAAAGATTTTCACGTGAAGAAATAGGATCCCTCTTGGCTCACATTAGATCCGTATTTAAAATGGATATATACTAGTTATTTTGGCAGACATGAGCAAAATTTCAATTTGATGACGGACGGACACTCTTACGCATCATACTGGGCTGTAGAATGAGCCTCTCAGCTCAATTATTAGCATCGCTACCCATTCCAACTATAAATTTGAGGATAAGTACATCTTGAAAATATATAACTCTACCCACTACACATCATGAGGGTTCTCATGTTCCCCTTGACATGCCCCATCAAAATACGCCCAACAACCACTTTTATCAATCTGTTCAATGGCACTTTGTCTCAACAACTTCTCTATTGTGATCTGCACAAAAACCTTCAATAATAAACATGGTCTGTATGGCACATTGTATAGTGGATATATTTTGATCTTTGAAAATTTGAGCACTACATGCTAACCAAATCCCCAAACCTACTATCAGAGGTAGAGCTCGAACCCTTTTTACTGCAGAAGTGAAAGGCCACTTTTTTAGACCACCATCAATTGTAGCACCTCTCCAAACCTCCGTTAACCCTCTAATAGTCTCTGATTCTTTCCAAACCTGTATAGAAAATGGACATGATAATAAGAAGTTAAAGGATGGTGTGAATTATTATCTAAAAATAATAATTCACACCATCAGTGTAAAATTAATCCTGCATCTTGGCAAATTGCTCTTTATACAAATCCCTCATTATATTCTTCTTTCTTGAAGAGATAGTGGCAAGAGGATCTACCCTTTTGGCCACAGGAAAGATGCTCTCAACTTCATCATTGTAATCAACATCATACAGAGTGTTCATATCAATGGGACTAGACAACAAATGTATAGCGAAAAATGTACAACAATGAATTAATGAAGTACACAATAATTTTGCACAACCCAAAACTTGTTATATTACAACTTTAATACAAAAAACATAGGGCTCGCGTACCAGGGATCATGGCCCTTAAAATTAGCCCTAATACAAGGAAACTAGAGCTTGATGTCAACAACGTATGACAATCAATCTACCCTTGAACAAAAACAACTTGACCTATTTGCTGATGAAGTGCTTACCATAATCCTTTCAGTCCACTTGCCTTGAACACTTGGTGGGTCCTTTGCCACCTATACACACAAAGATCTTGTTACTCCAACACTTCTGCCCAAGCTGCTAACAAGTTCTTCTGTTGCTCTAAATTAGCTTGCATCTTTAGCTCCTCAAATTATGCCTTCTATCAATGGAACTGCCCCAATGTCGCTGAACAGAGGCTAGCAAATCTGCCTTCCAACAGTCATCTAGCTGCTCCTTAGATCACTTCTCTTAGGGTTTTCAACAGTCACCCTTCACAACAATGATTCACCCCTTGGATCACTGCACTTAGGGCCCCACAAATCAGCCCTCACACAGTCCCTTTGCCCACTTCAAAGTGACTGATCATAGGGCATAACATACAGTCTTCATGTTAATTTTTATGGTATGTTCTATGCTTGCAACAATTACTTCAATGTTTGATTAGCCTTGTTGACCAATGGAGTGGCACCTAAAGATTTTTTGAAGACTCCATGCTCAAGGATGTACCGAACGCTGCTTGTACCATCAGAGATTATCATATCACTAGAGTTTTTAACTCTACTTCTCATTTTTTTTGTCGTACTCAAATTCTAGAAGTCCCACAGGGACAATGTAAACGTGATGTTAGTATGATGAGTTTGAGTCATGTAACATGTCTAAGTAACTTTTGATACCTTGTCACCAAGTGAGTCTACTCTGGAAGGTTTTTTTCACTTGGTTAATTACCATTTTCCTCCAAGAATTTAATAATTAATTGATTTTTTTCCTCCAAGCATACCCCCAAAGTCGAAGCACGGGTTGAAGGCGAGGTCTTGGGTGAGCCCTAGTGTCTAGAGTCATTATATATTACGATAATAGATCACTCATAAAATTTTGTGGAAATTGGTTAGGTCTAGGGGTCATTTTAATTTTTTTTTAAATTTCCCGCATAGTGTAAATTCGAATAAATCTGATTGTAATATGTAATAACTGATATCTAAAGAAGTTGTATGGGGTATGTGTACTGAAAATTACACTTCTCATCCTCAACTTTCTACTATGACACATTTTGAGGGGTAAAAAATGTTGAAGTTTCTAAGTCTACCAGTTAGAAACCCTGCATGCACTTTATTGATTTATTCCTACCTACATGTTCTATTGCTTAAGTTATTTACAATGTAAATACTGAAAATAAACACTAGTGCATGCTCAACATATTACAGATCATCAATTGATGGAAATAGAAACAAGCACACAAAATGACATTGTTATTTTTAGACCAATGTCCCTGGAAAAACCCAACGCGGGTAAACCAGTGCAGCTATCTGCGGATTTTCTTATTAAGCAATTTCAGAGTACAATCTGAGTTCCAAATCTGGCTTACCCAACAAAGAATTTCCTTGGCAATAGTACTTCTCATTCTAAGACAAATGTCCCGGTTGAAACTCCAGATAAACCTTCCGGCAACTCCTCAGCTCCAATCAGCCCCAGAAACCCCAACGTTTGCGTTTTTGGACTGCGTCAGCCTCTCCCTGCCCAATGCTAGCCTCTCTGAAGCACTGTGCAACTCCTGGCTGCCTTTGCGTGGCCCTACGTGAGCCCTGGTTTCTACTGCGTCACTCTCTCTGGCTCCTACGCTGATCTCCCAGCACTATCTCTGCCTTTCTGTCTCTCTGTACTCAAATGCCCTTCGGTTGTATCTCCCGGTCATTAATTCTATCTCTCTTACCAAACCCCGCTCTAGAGAATAGAATGACTAATCACTCTAGTGTGTTCTCCAAGTGACCCTCAAGCCCCTTCTTATACTTTTCTCGTTGACATATCAACGACCAAGATTAAGTCCCCAATCGACAGCTAAGATTAGATCTGGCTTGATCCATGTCTTTTGGACCATTCTAACACAGATTCATATTAATACACATTAATATTTTATTTTCCCTAAGTTTGGACTTAGGGACTCCATTAAAACTATTAATTATTTTAATATCTCCTAATCTATTTAGAATCTGCTTAAACCCTTTCTTGGTATTGGAGATCTCATGTGCCCCAACCTCTCCACCAAATTTTGTGGCTAGAGCACATCCGATGCTACCCCAAATCAACACTCCCACTTAGCGAGGACTGTACTCTAACAATACTCTTCATTGAGTATTACTATGATCATCCGGCATCGGTACCTGTGCTAATGCTAGGCCTTCCTGCCCAACATTCTCTGCACTGCTGCATCCTGTACTGCTGCCCATGGTTCCGCCACTGCCACTGCTGCATCTGTACGACAACTCCCTCTGCATCTGTGCTACTACTGGTCCGTTCTCCCAACACTACATCCGCACTGCACCTCCTCTCATCATGTCGCATCGTGCTGCCCACTGTTGCACTGCAACTCAGTTACTGAGAAGTAAGTAACTGATCTCCCAATCTGACCTCCTTGTTGGGCTTGAGACACCCACTGATGCTAAAGTTCCCTCTGCTGCTAACAAGTGCTCTCTCTCTAACCTCTGCGCTGCTGCAACAACTCCCTGCATCTCGCACTGTTGCACACCTCTCTGTGCCATCCTGCACTGGTGCAACACCCCTTTGCCTCTCGCGCTGCTATAGCTTGCTAGCCTTGCGCTGTCTCGGGACTCCAGCACTGTAGCTCTCATTGTCGCTCCATCTGCATCTGTCTCTACCCACATTAGCCAGTCCTGCTACTCCTCTTCGGGGCTCTCGTAGCAAGGTCTAATCCAAGAGGTTGGGTACCTCGAGGATCCTGCCCCTCATCCCCTATAAGTCCTGACTACAACACGATGTCTCCCCACTTCTTCTCAAGTGGCACATGAGCACTCATGGCACATAGAACAGACATGATCCTGGGCTTCCAGACCACAAAGTTGGACGCTCTGTCTAGCCTGTCTTGATCCCTCAACCCATTCTCGACCATTTCTCTACTCTTCTCCGCTGACTCCTCTGAGTCTTTCTACTTCCCACCTGGAAGTTCTATATTCGACTCTTGCTGAGTCTCTCTACTTCTTGTCTGGAAGTTCTCTGTTCGACTCCTGCTAAGTCTTTCTACTCCCTGTCTAGAAGTTCTCTATTCGACTCCTCTTGAGTCTCTCTACTTCCCGTCTAGAAGTTCTCTATTCGACTCCTCCGAGTCTCTCTACTTCCCATCTAGAAGTTCTCTTATGGACTCCCTCTAAGTCCCGATTTCCCTTCTGGAAATCCTTCTGCCAACTGTCAAGTTGCATAACTATGTCAGTGGCCAGCAGCAAGCATGGCTGAAGTGGCTGCATCTGGGGGAGTACTGCTACAACACTACACATCACATGTCCATTGGTATGTCACCATTCTATGCTTTGTATGGATATCATCCTTTATCTTTTGCTGATGTGATGTTTTGTGCTAGCAAGGCTCCGAGAGCCAAGATTTGGATCCAAGAGAGTCAGGATATTCTCCAAGCTCTCAAGGATAATATGGTTACATCGCAGAACCAGCAAAAGTTGTACACTGACAGGAGTCGGGTGGAGAGGCAGTTTGAGGTAGGGGACTTGGTCTACCTACGATTACAGCCATACCAACAGTCGTCACTGAAGCAGAAGGGGGCTGAGAAGCTCAAGCCCCGCTTTTATGGGCCATACAGGGTGATACGCAGGATTGAACAGGTTGCGTATGAGTTGGAGATGCCCCAAGGCAGCAAGATTCATAATGTCTTTCATGTATCATGCCTGAAGAAGGCATTGGGGCAGCTGGTGTCAGTGACAGATGAGCTACCACCCACGGATGATGAGGGGCATTTGGTGTTGCAGCCAGAGGTTATTATTGATACCAGAGAGAGGCAGCTACAGAATAGGACAATCCAGGAATTCTTGCTGAGGTGGAAGAATTTGTTGGATGAGGATGCCACTTGGGAGAGTGAGAAAATTTTGTAGCATCCATCACTTCAGTCGCTTGAGGACAAGCAACATTTTGTCGGGGGAGACTGTAATATTCCTAATTAGCCATGGCTAATTGGAATATTCGATTTTGCTCAATTTTGCCTTCTATAATTATTTATAAATAAAAAGGTGAGGAAAAGGGGAGACATAACTCACTTTTAGAATAAAGTCTCTCCCTAGTAGCACAACGTTGTAACTTAAAGGGGAACCAAGGGGGGCCAAAGAACCACGTCGAGGAGGGGCCCACACAGACATTTGCAGGGACTGTATAGATGCAGAGGAACACGTGGCAAGAGAAGGAGCTACGTTGAAGGAGGTGAGCCTTGGGGATGAGAGAGGCCAACACTATAAATGAGAGAGGAGCCTCCTCATTTTGTCATTCGATTATGAGTATTTGAGCTAGTCACTACGACTTGGAGCACGCTGGTTGTTTAGCCTGTCTGCAACACTGTTTAATGCATTGAGTGTCTCCGTTCGGAGATCTCACCCTTAGCCCTGGGGGACTTTGAGTGCCTACTCGGGCAAGGTAGTTTCAACAGTCTTTTTGCAGTAGTATTGATATTTGGCATTGAGGAGGAGCTGAGCATTAGAGGATTGCACAGTCTTGAGAGAGAGAGACGTAGTTCTGGATTGGGGGTTTGTGGAGGATTTGAGCTGGGAGATTGAGCAAGGGATCAGCCCTTGCATATTGGAGGACTTTGACAGAGTTTCAGGCAGAGTTTTGATGGGTTTTATTCAGTGGCAGCGCAGAGCCTTGAGAGATTGTGTGGGTCCTCAAGGGGGCGATTTTCAGGGGCCAGCCATTTCAGAAAAGCTTTCTGGGTTTTTCTTGCTTTCTTAAATAGAGTCCGATTCCATAGTTTCAGCATTTGCTGAGGAGGGGAACAACCCCGAATCCTCATTTGATTTCCAGCAGCAGCAGCAGCATGGTAGTTCTCCAACAGCTTGGACGCAGTTCAGAGAGAGGCCATTCCTTTGCTATTCTGAGTGTATTTCTTCACTTGCCTTGTGCAAGTTGAGGTGCCATCTTTTTGATCACCTCCTGTACTCATTCTATTACTCAGTATAATAAAATGGCTTAGCATTTCTCTCTGCATTTCTTGAGTATCTGCTTATATTTCATGTTTATATTATTATATGTTGCACCATTGTTATTTCCATCACTTTGAGCTTCCCGGTTATTATATCATTTGCACGTATTTGGTTGGAGTTTATTGGGGTTTGGGGAATATCTCTGAAACGGGATATTACACTCTCTGTATTCAAATGCCCCTCAGCTGCATCTCCAGATCACTAATTCTATCTCTCTTAGCAAACCCCGCTCTAGAGAATAGAATGACTAATCACTCTGGTGTGTTCTCCAAGTGACCCTCAAGCCCCTTATACTTTTCTCATTGACATATCAACGACCGATATTAAGTCCCCAATCGACAGCTAAGATTAGATCCGGCTTGATCCATGTCTTTTGAACCATTCTAACACAGATTCATATTAATACACATTAATGTTTTATTTCCCTAAGTCCAGGCTAAAATTAGATCTGGCTTGATCAATGTTTTTTGGACCATTTTAACACAGATTCATATTAATACACATTAATATTTTATTTTCCTTAAGTTTGGACTTAGGGACTCCATTAAAAATATTAATTATTTTAATATCTCCTGATCTATTTAGAATCTGCCCAAACCCTTTCTGGGTATTGGAGATTTCATGTGCCCCAACCTCTCCACCAAATTTCGTGGCTAGAGCACATCAATGCTACCCCAAATCAACAAAAAAAAAGTAATAGATCCTCAAAACCCACTTTTCTTAAGTTTTGTGGAAAATGTGGGCAATACATTAACCCAACAATTAAATAAATAGAGAAAAATAAATATCCACACATGCTCAAATGATGTGGAAATGAGGTGGAAATTTATTAAAGGTCAAAGTTGAGTTACCAAGTTATGTGGACTCCACGTAAGCCACAAATCAAGAAAGTCGATCTTTTTGTGGAGAAGACAACATGTTGCAGTGATAAGATCCATGATTTGAAGAAGTTAACTTGAGCTTCAATGAGATATAATTAGTGGACTTGAGATTCGATTAGAGTTCACATGACTGAGATGGAGAGTGGTCTCCTACCACTCCACTTCACTTTCCCACATGTCCTCTCATCTATTTCAAACTCCCTCATCAAGGATTGCGTGGGCCTCTAAGGAAGAAATCACGTTGCCACTTGGAAATTCGAATTTGCAAGAAGGAGCATTGGGATGGTCACCCATTTGTCTTGGAATTATCACCATTTTCCTTGGGATTGGCTCCCAAGCTTCTATATAAGTGAGCATTGGTCTCTCACTATGTAATCATTTGTTTACTAGCTATTGTGTTTGCGAAAATGTAGTGCTACTGCTTTGTACATTTTTCAAGAGTTTCAATAAAAAGTCCTTGGGAGTCCATTCATGGGTGTTCTTCCTTTGGAGCATGGTGCATTGTGAGCTATTGGTATAATCTCTTTTATTTATGTTGAGTTAATTCATTTTCCATATACTCTTGAAGACTTGCTAGTGCAAAGCTATCTTGTATTAGCATTTTATTTTGGAAGTAGGATCTAGATATTGAAAGTTCTAGATTTTCAGATAAATTTTTAGAAGTTTCAATTCATTGTTTTCTTATCTAAATCTATATGGACTAATGTGTGATTGGAGTGTTGTAGAAGAATTATTATCGGATCAAATGTGAGAAAAGTCTTCGAGAGACCAACCCACTCTTGAAACATCTTCAAAAGAACTCTCATTTGTTGGATTTTCATAGTTCATCTTACGGAAAAGTGTTCTTGCAGTGATTCATTGGACATAGCTTGTATACAAGCAAACCATTTCATAATTTAAATCTTTTCAAATAGTGCTTCATTTATTTTATATTAACTTATTGAGAGCATTTTCTAAACTAAATCAAGCGATGGGTTTCACCTCCATCACTTGATTTGGCTTCTTGTACACTATTTGTATTATATTTACTTGTTTCACATGTTCTCTCTACACTAATTGTCTCTTTATTTTGCAGCCCTTAGATGGAGTGTTGGTGACAGGAGCATTGAAGAAAAATCATTCAAACTCTAACCATTTTCTTGTTGGACCTCCCAAGCTTTTTCAAAGTTCATCTTCTAAGAGGCCGTTGACATAGAAGACTAGCTCATTTCTTCCAAAATTTCATTCACCATTGGAGGCTATCTTTGGACTACCAAGAAACACATAACATCTTCAATCTTGATAGTATTCTCATTGTACTTATCTTAGTTTCTAATTTTAACTTTCAAGAAGGAAGTCTAGTGCTTGAAAAACCTCATATGTTGTAAAGATTCCTCTTCAAGTTTTATTTGAAGCCTTTTGGAAAAGTTTCTCATCTTTGTAACAATCTAATAAAAGACTTAGTTTTTCTTGTGGGAGCTTGGGTTTCACCCAAAACATCATTCTCTCCATGTTTAGAAGGAAAAACATGTGGGTGGATTGATTTTGCCTTGTTTTTCTTAGTTTTCATTTTTTGCATGCCTTAAGAATTAACACAATTTTACCATCACAATCTAATTTTCTAAATTTAATTTTGCTACTATTTCCCATTTTGTGTCTTGCATTTGAAGTTTTGTTTTTAAGTACAACTTGGAATTTCATTTTTGAATAAATTTATTTCATTATATGCAAACATTTCAATTCATGTGGCAAAGTTAGATATAGTTAATTTGACGATTTACTTCATGCTTGCCTCACTATAGGCTCATATGGTAATTTGCTAACTTATTTTAAGTTATTTTCTCACTTTACAAGCATTTCATACTTTGAGCTTCATCTCATTTCATTTCTTTAGTTGGTGGATCATTGATATATCATTTGTTAAAGCACTTACTTTGAGCAACTTACAATCTTATGTGCTTATGAAGCTTATGTTCTTGTAACTTGTACAATTTTGAGCAATTATCTAAGTTATCTCATTGAGCATATTTCCATTTACTTGAAGCATTTCCTTTTACAAGCACTAATAAACTTACTTTTATTTCATTTAGACATATTAACATAGCTTGCATCTCTAATAAAAATTTACCTCCAAGCATAAACTTGGTTGAAAGACATCTCTTAGGGACCCTTTTATTTCATCAACTTGAGGGACATAGACCTTCTTATGTAGTTAACATGGTGACCTTGCAGTCATCAGAGCCACAATCTCTACAGCATCGGAGGCATCAGGTGTGTTGTGTAATCCAAGGGAGGTATCGTTAATTTGGCTGTCTTTCCTTGGACCCCTTCCACAACTTACATAAGAGACTTGTTTCAAAACAGGTGAAATAAGTTAATTTGGCTATCTTTCCTTGGACCCCTTTCACAACTTAAATAAGAGACTTGTTTCAAAACAGTCGAAATAAAGGTCACATCTAGACTAGGCATCTAAATTAAAATTAACCAAGATTATTGCATTTAATCCTAGTTAAAGTGCATTTCATGTTAACACATTCTACTATTTTACTTGCAAATTACTTCATGTACATTTCATTGATGCAAATGTTTTGAATTGATTATCTTATTTAGGCAAGTATCATCTTGTTCACTTTGGCAAGTAAAGTTTAATTTGTTTCCTTTGCAAGTCACTCTATATTGCTTTGGATTTGTGCATGAAGCATTTCTTGAAAGCAAATTTTATATGTTACATGTGATATCATATCTTCTGAACATCTTGTGTTTGATTGACAGGGTTACTTGTGTTTCAATTTGAAACACTTCATTTTTCTTGAACAAACATTATTCATTTTTTAAGTAATATTTAAGGCACTAGTTTTATGTATGCAAATCTTTATTTCATGTGTTGGCGGTTATATATTTCATTTGAAATTGTTCATCATATTTGCTCACAATCTTAAAAGTAATCCAATTCACTCTAACATCTCCTAAAAACCTCATATCCCTTTTAATTTATTTTTCCATTTAGGGATCACCCCCCTTAGCTTACCTCGGAGAGAGCTTAAACAGAGAGAGTTGGGAATAGGTGACAGCCCCATCTCTTAAATTTTCCACCAACCACACCTTATGGGGTTAAGGATTTTTCTCACTAATTTAGGAGTGAGTGACATCCGAGGATATTCTTTTAGCGCCATTGTCGAGGACAAGTCCTCTTCTACCTGGAAAATCGACTAATTTTTTATATTAGCATATTGGACTTTTAGGATTAGATTCTTGCTCAAGTGGTGCCTCCACTTAATTCAAATTCTGCAAGAGTGTCTACTAGGAGGCATCCAAGTGGTCTAGTTAGCCCCACTCTTGAGCCTAAAAGGGTTTTTAGAGAGAGGTTATGTAATGATCCTTTTTCTGGTGTTCCTTATGGCATCGATAGGATGGACTTTCAAAGTTGGGGGCAGACAGGTAACAGGTGTAGGTTGGCATCCTCAACGGGCCTAGGGGCTGCTTTTGGAGGGGTTTTGAGGAGTTTCTATGACGTATGATGGCAATCACTTGGTACATTCCATCATCCACATAGTTTGTCTTTCATTCTAGCACATTCCGACAACTTTCAGAAAATAGAGTTATTATTGGGCCTGACTCAATTAAGTATGCTTAAGGTGGCATTCCAGGAGGAATAATTGATAGAACACCTTAGTGTAATAGCTTGTTGGAACCAGAATGAAAAGATTGACATGATGGGATGGTTAGATGTGAGTTTCAGTGACTTGATGTGACATCGTGGCAAATTTATCATTTTCTAGCATTAAAAAGAATATTTTAATTAAAATAAAAGAGGGAAAAGTGCTCCATGATTAAAATAATAATAAAATAAGAGGTTCTAGAGGGGTCCATCGGATCTACAAAAGAGGAGGAGGAGGCTATTGGAGGACATTTTGGATTTGATATTTCTTCAGAGGTTGAGAACCCGGTTCTCTACTTCAGCAGTAGCCCCAGGACGGAAACCCTTGGGTGATTTAGTGAGGTTGGCCGAGTACCCACCTTCCCTTGGTGAATTCATCCAAAATTCACAAGAGAGATTAGAAGTACAATTTAGTTCAGTTTGGAGGGCTGGCATAGCAATGCAACAAATTATCTTGGAGGCCAACTTTTCATCTCAGCTATTTTGGTTGTATGTGCATGTAACCCCAGTTTATCCATTATAATAAAAGTTAAGAATTTGTTCATTGTGTCATTGGATTGTCGTGCTCTATTTGTTTTATTTTACATGGCAATCCTCTGTTAAATGAATGATAATTTAATGGTGAAATTTGGGTTGAGTTCGATTTCTGCAAATTTGGCAAAATATCCTGATTGAGACATTACAAGTTAAAGAGACTCTCATAGTATACTTTGCTAATCTTGGGCAAGAGGCTATTTTTGATATTCGTTTGTTTTTTCAAGAACAAGTAGAGCCAAGCATCATGAATGATCTTTCTTCTCCTTGTGATTTTTATTAGCATAAATGGCTATCCTCACAATATCCTTGACAAGGCTATTGAAAAGTTGCCTTCCTTTCAAGCTAACAATGTCATTAGTGTTACACCACATGTTAAGAATATCAATGTTTTCATTTTCAAGTGGTGTAACACTGCTAACTATGAGGATGTGAAGATGAGACTTGTTGTTCTCTATTTAGAAGATGATGCTCTTGATTGGTTCACTGAGCAACCTGCTAACTCTTATGACTCCTTAGAAGCTATCATCAATGCTTAATGGGAAAATTTGGAGAGAAGAAAGAGAATAGGCACTTGATCAATGCTATTAGCTTTATGAAGAAGAATGAAAATGAAACCATGGAGGAATTCAATAAGAGATTTAATGATTTAGTGAAGAGCATACTTGCTACTATTAAGCATCCTGATGAGTTTCTTTTGTGCTCATATTTAGATGCTTTTGGTGTTGACTGTGTCTATGAGTTAAGAAGGAAAGAGCCTGCAAATGTGGGTGCAGCTCAAACTGAAGCCTTGAAGATGTAAAGGGCTAGAAGAGAATCGGGAACTAAAATTCCTGGTTTCAATAGAGGGCCATCAAAATCTCACGATTCTAAGGGGAAGGCCAAGGAAGAAAATGCATATGATCCTATCAAAGAATTAACTCAACTCATCAAGACAATCGAAGCAAATCACACTAGGTTGGTGGCCATGGAAAGATCACAAGGGAAAAGATTCCAACCTAGGCCAAATGATAGATGGTAAAAGAATAAAGTCCCTCCACAAGATTATAGGCCTCCAAATCCATTAGAGTCCACCAACATGGTAGATCAAATTCCTCCTTTTTGTAGGCCATGTAATGAGCTTCATGAAGAGGCCACATGCCTATATGTAAAGAGAATCATGGAAGGTAGAATGTTGGGAGATGAACATGTAGGAACAAGTGGTCAAACCAATATCTTCTCCATGGAATATCAAGCATACACCATAGAAAAAAATTAAGAGATTGATGATAGGCCTAATAATCTTGGGGTCGACAATATGAATGCGAATTTTGACAAAGTCACTAAGATTTTTGGGGAAAAGCCAACATCTAGACAAATTCTTGCTATGGAAAAACACAAAGGGGTGACTTATCAGAGAAGAGATATTCAAAATCAAAATAATTACAAAAATTTTCTCCTCCTACTTTAGAATTAAATTTTGACTTGGGCAATTGGGTGAATAATGCAAGGGTTTCTATCTCAGTGATAAAAAATTTAAATATATCATCTCAAAGGGAAAGTTACTAAGTTCCATTGAAGTTACTCAAAGGGAAGAAAATCCTAATGATGAACAAGAAGACGAAGGAATTATATTGAAAAGTATGAACTGTTATGTGGAGAATGAGGATCATCAACCATTTTTTATTTCTTTGATAGTGAATGATCGTCCTTTACACAACTTCATGCTAGATTCAGGGGCTTCATCAAATGTCATGACTAAGAAAGTTATGGAGCAACTGAATTTAAGGGTATCTATGCCCTATCACAACATATGTTCAATGGATTCAAAAAGAATTAAAGTGTGTGGGATAATTAAAGATTTAAAGGTTTTCCTAACTGCGTACCCAAACAAAATAATGACTCGATATTGTTGTAATAGATGTGCTTGATGCATGGGGAATGCTCCTATCAAGAAAATGGGCATCAGATTTAGGGGGTAGCCTTCAAATGGACTTATCATATGCCACCATCCCCATGCCTGATAATACCTTCGTCAGACTTGATCGGGAATTAAAGTGAAGATATCATGTTGAGGATCCAAGGAAACCCAACAATGAAATTATCTATGGGTTATACAAGCCAAGGATTGATGCAATGTTGACAAATTGCCCCCCCCCCCAAGAGAGAAAATTCAAAATGAAAATTTTAAGCATAACACTAAATGCTTAGGTACTTCCAATATTCCATCAGAGCATTCTGTAATATCCCTAACCCGGAACATTCCTCAAACCCCAGCAAAAACTCCAACCAAATACGTGCAAATGATATAATAACCCAAAAATGACAAAATAACAGTGGTACAACATATAATAGTGTAAATAGGAAATATAAGCAGATACTCAAGAAATGCAGTGAGAAATGCTAAGCCATTTTATTATATTGAGCAATAAAATGAGTACAAGACGTGATCAGACATATGGCACCTCGACTTGCACAAGGCAAGTGAAGAAAAGCTCTCAAAATAACAAGGAATGGCCTCTCTGCATGGATGCTGCTGGAGAACTGTTGTGCTACTGCTGTTACTAGAAAACAAATAATGATTTGGGGCTGCTCCCCTCCTTAAAAAATGCTGAAACTCTGGAATCGAGCTCTACTCAGGAAACCCAGAAAAAACCCAGAAAGCTTTCCTGGAATAGTCGACCCTCGAAAATCACCCCCTTGGGGATCTGCGCAGTCCCTCAATGCTTTGCGCTGCCACTGAAGAAACCCCTCTAGATGCCTGAAACTCTGCAAAAAATCCTCCAAGATGTAAGGGCTGGTCCTTTGCTCAATCACCCAGCATAAATCCTCCTGTAAAAACCCCAATCCACACTACTGCCAGAAAGAACGGCGTCCCTCTCCCAGTGCTACGCAGTCCTCCAAAACGCTGTTGAAACTGCTGCTGGAACGCTGATAAAATTACTGCTGAAATGCCAAAGGAAATACCTTGCCCGAGCAGGCACTCGAAGTCCCCCGAGGCTAAGGGTGAGATCTCCGAACAGAGACACTCAATGCACTAAACAATGCTGCAGACTAGCTAAACAGCCAGCCTGCTCAGAAGTCAAAATGACTAGCTCAAAATGCACATAACTGGATGATCCAAAATGAGGGGGCTCCTCTCTCTTTTATAGCCTTCGCCTCTCTCAATCCCAAGGCTCACCTCTTCCTGTGTGGTTCCCCTCTTGCCACGTGTTCCTTCCCTCCTGCACAGTCTCTCCATGTGTCACAATGTTGTGCTACTAGGAAGTGACTTTTTATTCTAAAGTGAGTTATGTCCCCCATCCTCAATTTTTTTATTTACAAATAATTATAGAAGGCAAAAATTGAACAAAATCGAATATTCCAATTAGCCATGGCTAATTAGAAATATTACAGTCTCCCCTAGCAAAATGTTGCTTCTCCTCAAGCAACTTAAGTGACGAATGCTGCAAGATCTTCTCACTCTCCCAAGTCGCATCCTCATCCGGCAAATTCTTCCACCTCACTAAGAATTCCCGGACCGTCTTGCTCCGCAGCTACCTCTCCCTGGTATCAATGGTAGCCTCCGGCTGCAATACCAAATGCCCCTCGTCATCCATGGGTGGTAGCTCATCTGTCACTGTCACCTGCTGCCCAAATGCCTTTTTCAGGCATGATACATGAAAAACGTTATGAATCTTTCTGCCTTGGGGCAGCTCCAACTCATATGCAACCTGTCCAACCCTGTGTATCACCCTGTACGACCCATAAAAGCGGGGCTTGAGCTTCTCAACCTCCTTCTGCTTTAGTGACGACTGTCAGTATGGCTGTAACCGTAGGTAGACCATGTCCCCCACCTCGAACTGCCTCTCCACCCGACCCCTGTCGGCATACAACTTCTGCTGGTTCTGCACTGTAGCCATGTTATCCTTGAGAGCTCGGAGAATATCTTGACTCTCTTGGATCCAAATCTTGGCTCTAGGAGCCTCGCTATCACCAAACATCACATTGGCAAAAGATAAAGGATGATACCCATATAAGGCATAGAATGGTGACATACCGATGGACATGTGATGTGAAGTATTTTAGCAATACTCCCCTAGATGCAGCCACCTCAACCATGCTCGCTGCTGCCCGCTGACATAGTTACGCAAGTAGCCCTCTAGCCACTTGTTAACTATCTCTGTCTGCCCATCTGTTTGTGGGTGATAACTGGTACTCAGTGTCAACTCCGTCCCCACCAATCGGAAAAGCTCCTTGCCAAAACCCGCCCATGAAACGACTGTCCCTATCACCGACGATGGTCTTAGGAAGACCATGTAGCCTGAAGATATCTCTGAAGAACAGTTCAACCACCTGTGTTGCTGTATAGTGCGCGGATATGGCAAAAAAGTGTGCATACTTCGTCAGTCGATCAACGATGACAAAGATACAATCCTTGCCCTATACCATGGGAAACCCCGTGATGAAGTCCATCGAAATTCTCTCCCATTTCCCCTCCGGAATGGGAAGAGGCTGCAATAATCCCGCGGGATGGCTCATCTCTCCCTTGTTCCTCTGGCAAACATCGCACTCCCGGATGTGCTAGAGTACGTCCTCCTTGAGGCCCTTCCATGAGAACCTCTCCCTAATGGCCCTGTAGGTTTTGGTAAACCCCTGATGTCCTGCCAATGGTGAATCATGTGATGCCTAGAGTATTTTCTTCTTGAGCTGAGACCCCTCAGTCAAGAAGATCCGATCCTTGTAATAGATGATCTCATCGACCACCCTGTACCTATCATCTGCCACTTGCCCATCCAGAACCTCACATACAAACCTGTCCTTGGAGTACTCTACTAAGAGTCGAGCACTCCAATCTGTATCTAGCTCATAAGAGACAACGTGGCTGGTCTACGTGAAAGGGCATCTGCTACCATGTTGTTCTTACCCTTGACATACTCAATGTCAAAGACATATGCTTGGATCTTGCTGATCCATTTCTGCTGCCTCTCCTGTAGCTGCTTCTGCTCCAAAAAGAACTTGAGCCTGTTGTGATCAGTCCTCACCTTGAACCTGTTACCCACCAAATATTGCCGTACTTAGCCAATGCATGCATGATGGCTAGCATCTCCTTGTTGTATATAGAATACAACCTCTCGTGCGGAAGGAGCTTCTGACTCTCAAAGGCTATAGGGTGACCTCCCTACATCAACACTGTGCCGATCCCCTCTCCCGACGCATCACACTCCAAAACAAATGGCTGCGTAAAATTTGGCAATGCAAGCATTGGGCAGCTGCTCATAACCTCCTTGAGCCTGTCAAAGTCTCGCTGCGCTGTATTCGACCAACTGAATGCCCCCTTCCTCGTCAAATTTGTCAGGGGTGCAGCAAGCTGCGAGAAACCTTTGACAAACTTCCGGTAGTAAGTAAAAATGCCAATGAATCCTCAAAGTTCCGTCACATTTCTCGGCTCCGGTCATTCTCTAATGGCCTTGATCTTCTCCTCATGGACTCTCACTCCATCCACTCCTATGATGTGTCCCAGATACAACATCTCTGTCAACCCAAACTCACACTTGGAGAGTTTGGCATAGCACTGCTGCTCCTGTAAGATACGCAATACCGTCTCAATGTGCTGGAGATGCTCCTCCCAAGTCCTGCTGTAAATGAGAATGTCATCAAAGAATACCAACACAAACTTCCTCAAGTGACTACAGAAGATGTGATTCATGCAGGATTGAAATGTAGCAGGGGCGTTGGTTAGCCCAAAAGGCATCACCAAGAACTCAAAGTGCCTATAGTGACACTTGAAGACGGTCTTGGAAATGTCCTGCTCCCTCACGTGAATCTGATGGTACCCAGATCTCAAATCAGTCTTTGAGAAGAATTGTGCTCCCCTCAACTCGTCCATCAACTCATCGATCCTAGGTATGGGGTACCTGTTCTTCAGGATCTTCTTGTTCAGGGTCCTGTAGTCAATGCACATCCTCAATGTACCGTCCTTCTTCTTCACCAACACCACAAAAGAAGCAAAATGACTCGTGCTCGGTCGAATGTGCCCAAGAGCCAGCAACTCCTGGATAGCCCACTCAATCTCGTCCCGATAGGCCTTAGGGTGCCTATAGGGGGTGGTGATCACTGCCTGTATGCCCTGCTCAAGCTCGATGGTGTGCTCAAACCCCCAATCTGGTGGCTATCCTCGTGGAATCTCCTCATACACTATGGCATACTGATCAAGGATGGACTGTATCTCTGGATGTACCATCTACCCTATAGTCCCTACCTCTAATGCACGCAGCTCCACTGCCCACTCTATGTCTCCCTTTCGGAAGACTGCCTCCATCCGATGAGCCGACATAGTTTGAGGCAGATATGTGTGCTGTCCCCATATCTTCTCATGCGTCCCTGTCTTCTCATCATCCCACTCCATCTCTAGGGTCTTCCAATCTGTTGTGACCTTCCCTAGAGTGATAAGCCACTGAACACCCAGTATCATGTTGGTGTTGGGGATATCGACCACGAAAAATTGGTCAGTCAATGTGTAGGTGCCCATCGTCATTGAAAGCTCTGGAACATAACGAGCACATGTCATGGTCTGATCTCCTGGGACCAGGACTAAAAACCCATCAAAGCTCTCTGTCTAAATACCCCTCCGCTCAACCATCTGTGCATCGATGAAGTTGTGGGTCACCCCACTGTCAACAAAAACTGATACTCGCTAGCCACGTACTGCCCCTCGTACGTGTAGCGTCAGATACTTGGGAACTCCTCGCAATGCTGCAAGGGCCCCTCCGGTAGGTGCAAAAGATGCACCACCTGTTGTTGGCAGTGGATGTGGCAAAGGTCCTTGTATGGCATGGCTATCTCCTACCTCCACATCATCCTCGTCATCCTCTTCTCCACTGCTATCGGAGAAGACCTCAATAAAATGTACTTTACCAGCAACACATCTATGTCTTGGTGCCCACGGCTTCTGACATGTGAAGCACAACCGTTTCTTCTTCAGCTCCCTCTTGACATCGTCCTCAATCTATACTCGTCCTGGATTCCCCTTTGGAGGTGGAATCCTCACATCCTTCCCCTTAGACTGAAAAGGCTATCTTTGGGGGTAAGGTGTCCGGGTCCTGGGTAAGACATCCTGTAAGTCCCAGGTCTTGCTGATAGTGTCCTGGAGTGTGGCTAGTCTAGTGGATCGGACTAGACCCCGAAGTGGCTCTGCTAATCCCTCAACATACATATAGACCCTCCGTGCTGTGGATAGGTTTGGCACCATCACGGAGACCCTCAAGAAATCTGCAATGTAGGTCTCTGGGCTCTCTGTCTGTTTGAGCCTCGTCAGCTCAACAAAATGTTGCTCTAGATCCTTCCGATCAAATCGCTCCATCAATCTCCTGGTAAACTCCGCATATGTCGTCACTGTAGAGTGCCCGAGTGTAACCATCTCGTGAAACCACCAATCCTGGGCCTCACCATCCAAATGCAACGTTGCCACCTTGATGGCCTCTGCCTCCGACATCTGGTTAAGCTGGAAATAAATGTCCAGCTTCTCCACCCAAGACTTCGTCGAACTGTTTGATGAACCATCAAACGTAGGCAAGTGGAATCTACTCACTGCACGGTGAGTGTCACCATCATGGTAATGCCGGTTTCCTCTGTGATGGTCGCGGGGTCTACTATCCCGTTGGCGCTGAACAAAGTCTCTGAATGAAAGAGCATCCCTGAACTCTTGCCCATAGGCCTGGTACTCTGCAAAATAATCGCCCATATGGCCGGGCTCTGCCTCTTGCTAGGCTCTGACCCCCGTGTCTGCTCCTAAGAACGTGGGCATGGTAGAACGTGTAGGGGCATGTGAGGCCACCTGCTACGCAGTATCACGCTGTTCCGGCAAATGATGGGATGCACCCGATCCCTCACCAATCTGAAAAACCTGTGGGCTCTCACGTTGTCTGGCCTCTACTGCCATGAATCTCTGCCCCATCACCTCAATCTGCCTCGACAAATTCTGCACTGATTTGAGGAGCATATCAGGAAATCTCTTCCCGTCCTCGTTGTCCATCAGATCCCTCTGCTCTACGTCCACAACAGGCACACAATCTCCCTCTTCATAGGTGTTCTCCAACCTACGCTCACTATCTCTGTATTTCCTACCTCTGTAATAGATGCAGGGTTTCTCCCTTTGTGTCAAAGACTGCTAGCTCCACAGGCTGAGCCAGATCTATGCTCTGATACCACTGTAATATCCTTAACCTGGAATATTCCTCAAAACCCAGCAAAAACTCCAACCAAATACGTGCAAATGATATAATAACCCAAAAATGACAAAATAACAGTGGTACAACATATAATAGTGTAAACATGAAATATAAGCAGATACTCAAGAAATGCAGCGAGAAATGCTAAGCCATTTTATTATACTGAGTAATAAAATGAGTACAAGAGGTGATCAGACATATGGCACCTCGACTTGCACAAGGCAAGTGAAGAAAAGCTCTCAAAATAACAAGGAATGGCCTCTCTGCGTGGATGCTGCTGGAGAACTGTTGTGCTGCTGCTGCTAGAAAAAAAATAATGATTTGGGCTGCTCCCCTCCTCAGAAAATGCTAAAACTCTGGAATCGGGCTCTACTCAAGAAACCCAGAAAAACCCAGAAAGCTTTCTTGGAATAGCCGATCCCTGAAAATCACCCCCTTGGGGATCTGCGCAGTCCCTCAATGCTCTGCGCTACCACTGAAGAAACCCCTCCAGAACTATGCCTGAAACTCTGCAAAAAATCCTTCAAGATGCAAGGGCTGGTCCCCCGCTTAATCACCCAGCATAAATCCTCCTGCAAAAACCCCAATCCACACTACTGCCAGAAAGAACTGCATCCCTCTCCCAGTGTTGCGCAGTCCTCCAAAACGCTGCTGAAACTGCTGTTGGAATGCTGATAAAACTACTGCTGAAATGCCAAAGGAAATACCTTGCCTGAGCAGGCACTCGAAGTCCCCCGGGGCTAAGGGTGAGATCTCGAACGAAGACACTCAATGCACTAAATAGTGCTGCAAACTAGCTAAACAGCCAGCGTGCTCAGAAGTCGAAACGACTAGCTCAAAATGCACATAACTGGATGATCCAAAATGAGGGGGCTCCTCTCTGTTTTATAGCCTTCGCCTCTCTCAATTCCAAGGCTCACCTCTTCCTGAGTGGTTCCCCTCTTGCCACGTGTTCCTTCCCTCTTGCACAGTGTCTCCATGTGTCTGCGTGGGCTCCATTTCTGCGTCCCCCTTTGGTCCCCTTGGCTCCCCTTCAAGTCACAACTTTGTGCTACTAGGAAGTGACTTTTTATTCTAAAGTGAGTTATGTCCCCCGTCCTCACTTTTTTTATTTACAAATAACTATAGAAGGCAAAAATTGAACAAAATGGAATATTCCAATTAGCCATGGCTAATTAGGAATATTACACATTCTCAAGACAAGGTAGTAGGATTGACAGTAATTGTGTCATCATCACCATTGCAACTAACCAAGAAGAAAAGAAAAAAGCAAAAAAAAGAAAAAAGACATAAAAAACGAATCACCATTTTTGAGCAGGATTGAGCCTCAACAAATCAATATTCCAAAAGGGAAAAGGAAGAGGCTTGGTATATTTGATGGCCACAAAGAAGTTAGCATTGCGGCAAGTCAAAGCCCCAAGATAGTCAGAATTGGACAGAGCACAAAAAAAAACCTATGGATCTGCCTATGAGTAGGTAGGTTCTCAAGATGGCTTTCACTGAAGACATCTGATGTCATGGGGCATCTTCTGTATTTTATTTCTAACTTTATTCCTTGTCATTTTGGTTAAGTAGTTTCATTTCATGAATAAATTGTCATTTATGTTGAAAAGTATAACTAGGTTTGGTCTTCATAATGACATGTAATTATGGATTTATGTAAGAGATGTAAAGAAAATAAATAAAATTATTGTAAAGCTTGCATCATGGGTTTCATGAGCAAGAGATTTTATTTTTGGTATGGGCTCCCATTGAGAGCGCTTAGGAGATTTTGTCGTCTAGTCATAAAAGTCTAAAAAGTCATCGTCATGTAATTAAGACATGTTACACATTGTAAAGAGTCATATTTGTCTATGTCATCCTCCAAGACCTTGTCACTAGCCCTCATCAAGTCGGCCTACAACGGAGAGATTATTCTAGAAGATCAAGTCAGCCTTCTCAAAAGAACATGTCGGCCTAAATAGTCATGACCAAAAACTATATATACAAGTGCTTGTCCTCATTTGGACACAAGCAATTCGGTGGAAGAAATCTACAAAGAAGTGCGAAAAAAATATTAGAAGGAGCCTCTATATCAGCGCAACAAGAAAGAAGTTTAACGAAGATAGTTGTGACTGTTTTGGGCTAATTTGTCTTCCTACGTGTGAAAGTAGCAGATCCGAAGGTGTCTAGGGCAAAAGTAGCATATTTGAAGGTGTCTAAACAAGGTTGAAAGATTGCAGCTACATTGAGGTGATCTTGTTTGGGTAGAAGAGCTCGCTAGAAGGAGCCGAGTAGAAGTGCAGTAAGTCTCTCTCTTAAGAAGACTATTCAAGGAAGCGAAAGTGATATAGGGCTTTTGTGGCAGGGTTGCAGACCTACAAGAAGAGACCGAGATTCAGAGGAAAGTCGAGAAGGAGAAGAGGAAGAGCTGCATTGGAGAGGAGGCTAGTGACTTGGTCTTAGGAGGACTCTAGAGTCTAGGGTCTTTGTTATGGTCTTGGTGTTCGTCAGTTAAAGATCTACACGAAGAATTTTGTTTGGGTTTTCCTCTCAAAGAGTGAGAGGTTTTGGCCTTGGCTAACAAGCCTATACGCTGTGTCTCTTGTCTCTTTGTTATTCATGATTTGGTAATTGTCTTGATGAAAAGAACACAATAATAAATCAAGAAGAGAAGATCATAATCATAAAGGAAGAAATCTATCACAAGCAATTATCATAAGTAGAGAAATCATCTATACAATTGATGCCCTAGATTTCTCAACATGGTATCAGAGCTAAGGTGCTAGAGTCAAGGAGGGGCATCTAATCAAGAAGACACCTAAGGATTGAGCTTCAAGAAAGGGATCAAAGCAAGGCAAAGAATACCAAGCAAGAGATTGAAGAAATCTACTTCAACAAGAGTCTTGGAATCATCATTGAGGAGGAAATAGAAAGAAAGACCAAAAACCCTAGAAGCATTTTCGAGACCATCACTCATTCATCATCTGCAAAAGGGGTTTGTAAAGCAAGTTGTCTCTCATCAAAGAATACTTCAAGGAATAATATTCTACTATCAAAATTAAGGAGGAAGCAAGGGAAGAAAGCAACATCTACTCAAGTAAGTATATGACTTCATATGAACCTATCAAAATGTCTTTTTGCAATGAGAGCAACAAATTAGTTGGGGCTTCAAATTTCTTTGCATGGAAGAAAAGAACAGGCCTAAACCTCATTGAGAATAAAGTTATGGATCACATCAAGGGCTCAATAATCCAACCTCCCAAAGAAGATACTCTAGCTCTTGCTAAATTCATGAAAGGGGAAGTGAGGGCCTAGAGAATTCTCATAGAATCCATCAAAGACTCTCTTATCCCATATGTATCAAAATTAGAAACTTTAAAAGCAATATATGGCAAATTGGTAGAGTTGTTTTTTGTGAGTGCTACAAGAGAAGTTATCTCCCTAGGAAAATAACTCTACAAATTGAAGATCTCGAGGAAAGAAGGAATAGCCTCATATTTTATGAGGATTTCATAAATAAGAGATCAACTACAAGATCTCGGTGAAAAAATGTTTGACAAAGAAATGGTCACTGTAGTATTGAATGCACTATCGGAGGAATTGGGCAACTTTAGTTCAAGCATTTATGAAAAGAAAGAAGCCACCCTGTTCCAAGATCTATGGTCATTATGTAAGATCGAAGAAACCAGACTGAAGGCAAAAACTGATGTCAGATCAAATGAGAAGAATCAATCATATGCTGCTATGACAAAAGGAAAGGGAAAGTTTGGTAAATTTCTTCCTCAGAAGAAAATAAAGAACATGGCTAAGGTGCAGTGCTATGGATGTCAAGAATATGGGCACTATAGAAGAGATTGTCCTAAACTTAAAAGGGACAATAACAAGAGAAACAAGGAAGAAGCTCATATTACCCAAGAAATGGAAGAACCTGAAATAAAGAAGCCTGAGGAAGTGAGGGATCTCTACTATGACTAAGATAGTCTCCTTCACTAAAAGGTATTCTTCTGTTGTGTAAATTATAGGTAGGAAACTAGGATGAATCATATTAGAGAATGGCATCATGGTAGAAGCATTAGATATAAGATCTCATGACATAGGTAACATGAAAGATGTCTGGAACAAAATCTATAGCTAGGTAGGGTATAGCTCTTGGAAACTTCATTGAAATCTCAAAAGATACTTATGGAAAAAGGAATAAGTCATTTAGGACAAGGTTGATCATACATTAGTCAATAAGATAACCTCTACAGGATAGGATATGCAAGATCCTTCAAATTCTCTCATAGAATCTTCATTGAAAGGTTCATCGATCATAAGGAGAGACAAGTGTTTCATCAAGAATTCCAAACTTGTGGAATTCAAGGGATGATGGCATGATGACATAACAGGGAAGCATGTCAATGGAATGAAGCTCCTTCATTCAGAGGAAGTTGTTGTAGGAAGTCTGGATGACCCAAAGGAAAGATGAGGTATGTATGCTCACATGTGATATTATGGAAGTCATGTCATATGGTTGCAGAAAACATGGATCAATGTTCTATCTTGAGAAGCATGATCAAAGAAAGGATCTCCTCCCAGGATGCAAGAATGCATAGATCACATATTTACTAGATGAAATCAACATAATATGTCTTCATATGGAATATGAGGTATCTGACTACAATTGAGGAACTCTAATTAGAAGTTCTTGGGAATGAAATATGTGAAGAAAGGAAGAGATCGTGGAATAAGAAACAATGGTAAAGGCAGTCAACATCCGAAAGACCCAGAATATTTGACTACGATATCTCCCAGAAAGATATGAAATCTCTAATGGAAGTTTGGAAAAGATAGAGGCCCTTGAAAATACATTTCTTTAGGAGATGTGTCAACATGTGCGCTGGATTTTGATGCCTACAGGAAGATGTCATGATGAAAGACCATCACAAAGGTAATTATGATTTAAGTGTTCATTTCTTATTTATCAACTAGTATCTGGATGGGCTTATGCAAGGCTACCAAAGGGAAGAACTGTGGATATCTTCCAAGAAAACCATGTAGAAGGATGCAAGATCCTTCTGAAGAAGAAAGCATGATGAAGGTAGCATAACTTGAAGCAATGCCAGATGTAGACAAATAGATCACTTTCTGATGAGAGGAATGATGACATGAATCATTCATGGATGAAAGTGATGGATGGTCTATGCCTTATGAAGAAGTCCCCAAAAGATGAAGACTCTGAGACAAAGAAAATTCATGACATCGAACGAAGGAGTTCTTCTAGCAGTTGGTTGTCCCATCATCTCCACTTGAGGAGCTGATGTAGGGCCCTAATTAAGAGGGAGCCTGGAAACAAGTTTCTTATTTGGAAGAAACTTGGAAATTCCTAGGCCAAGAGGGAGCTTAGGTACATTTTGAATAAATGTCCTCTCTAATTAAGAGGGTTTTGATGGTGTTGGACCCGCCAACATTTAGGGGATCTCCCCGGTATGAACTCCCAACTAGACCTCACACCGTTTGGTGTAGGAGTCCCATCCGGTATGATGGCTCGGTTGCAATTATCTTAAAGGTTCCCCTTAGCTCTTGCTTGTCAGCGTGTGAGAGTGCTCTGCTTTGTCAATGTTCTTTCACCACAAAGGGAGATGGTGGAAGTGAGTCTCCAATCGAAAGGGAAGAGTCCCAATTTTGTCAGAGACACACAACACAACAGGACATGCACAGCTTCCGGTAGAGTAGTCCACACGGATGCGGCAATCACAAACACACAATGAAGGGATAGCACGTACAACACTCAATGGAGTAGTCCGCACGAGTGTGACGGTCGTTATAACAAGTTTACTGGAAAGGTTTTGTCTGATGTCCGGTGAGGCAGTCCCCGCGGTCAAGACAACATTAACAACTTATACAACACATTCTTATAAACTTATGTATTAAAGCAACCATGATAGTTCGAATGGTTTTAACACAGGTTATAGCAACATGCATTACGAGTGTTCCAAGATTAGTCTTACAAACAATTACAATACATGTGTGAAAACATGTTGGCCTGTTATCAGGCTTCTGAATTAAGCGAAAGTTCCAAGACACATTGGTACACCATACATGACTAACTCCGTGAGAGGGGCGTTGGAGCTACTACTCACTCCTCAAAGAAAATATTATAGACTCTCAAGGCTATGTGGGAGGAGCCAAGGTGAAATGCCTTTTGCATGTATAAATGAGGGGTATTTATAGCCAAGGGTAAAATTGGCTATTGTAACTATTCGACTTCCCTCATGACTGTTTGACTTATTTGACTCTTCATATTACATGTGGGTCCCTTGGACTTCCATGTTACATTACATTGATTTACAATAGTATGGCCCACAGAAGTGATGTGGCCGAGATGAATCATAACACGATTCGACACGACCGTGCTAATATGTTCATGCTGCTCATGGTGTCCATGTCGAGCTGCAGTGCTACTGAGTGATGGATGTGCTCTTCGTGTATTATAGCTTCACCTCCGCATGGCAAGGTGTGCGGAGTCCTTGATGGTCTTGATGTTCGCTCGATGTCGCATGTGCACGTCGCTCCTTCGCTTGTACTTTGGCATGCTTCGCATGTTCGTCCATTCGCGAAAAAATCTCCTCGCATGCATTCTTCGTTCATCCATTCGCGAACAAATCTCCTTGCATGTGCTCTCCTTGTTCATCCCGTTCGTCGTCGTGTGATGTCTTATCCATGTACCTGTATCTACAATCACTCATGATGAGACGACATCACAATCCATAAATCTCCTAGTTTACCATGATGCATTGTCATTCACTTTCGGATGCAGGTGACTAGGAGAGAGGACAAGACTATGAAATTGTGCAAGGCAAATTTCAAGCTAGGATGCGAGCTCCAAGCACTGCCAATGAAAATTGTTCAGAAGTCATCGAGAGACTGAGATGGAAAATTCGGATCCGCAGTCATCGTCCACGAGATCTGGCTTGGGGAGGACAGATCTACGAAATTTCTTGGGGGAAGTAGTGCATGTAGCAGAGGGGTGTTGGCAGCAAAAACTGCGCAATTCCTCTAGGGAGCTGGCAGCGGGCTACGAGAGGCTTGCTAGGAAAAAATGTGCAATTTTTCTAGGGAGCTCACAGTGGGCTGCGGGAGTGTTGGTGACCAAAACTACGCAATTGCTAGGAGGCTTGCCTACTGAACATCTCTACGCAATTTCTGAGCATAGTGGGATGCTAGACAACTAAGGGACTACTCGTGAAATCTGCGCAATTTTCTGGGTGAGCAGCAGGCTGGCTGACTAGAAAAACTGCCAAAGTTTTTGAGGGAGATAGTGAGGGACACTGGGTGTCTATCTGGCATGTCTGTGCAGTTTCTTTAGTCAGTGAAGCGGGCATGCTTGGTAGTTTTGGGCAATTTTTGAGGGGAGTGAGTCCCGGGGTCACTGCCTGATCAAACTCTCCAGTTGACCAGTTGGAGGCTTGGTTGATTTGCTTGTGGGTAGCGCAGATTGAAATGGCTTGTTGGGACACTTCTGCATTATTTTGGGTGACAATCAGTCGAGTCAATTCTAGGGTGGAGGTTCGGCTGTTGGAGGGTGATTCGGTCATTAGAACTTCAACAAAATGACTAAGTGTGTGAGTGAGTGAACTTGTGCATACGCGACCTTGCCAACACACACTCAACATGACTTGACAGAAAGACGCCTCAAACCACCAAGACAACATATACTCAATGTGATTGACCGACGGTGCGAGCGACAAGCGCGACGCTTGTGATAGATTGTTGAACGACCACGACAACGCTTGCGTGACAATGCATACAACTTCGTGTGTGAGTGTGATAGATGTTTACATAGCGAATACAACCTGTGCATACGAAGTAGGACCTTGTGTGTGGCCAGAACATGACTACAAGCATGACATTGTGACCAATATGTAGAAGAGATGTCCGTTAAACGGTCAAGCGAGGAGGGTGCAAAGACTCACTACGAGCTCAGGGGATGTGCCCAAGTGCTTGCAAACATCAAGGAAAAACCCAAGGAAGGCTCCGAAATTGGATGCAGGCCAAAATTTTGGAGGGTGTTGCAACCGCTACAATAGAGGGAGAGATAGACACATCATTTTGGTCTTCACTTGGGAAGACAAAATGAGAGGATTGGGTAATCATTTGGAATCTGATACTCTTTGAGGATGAGATAGGGCATCCAAGATAAAAGTAGTCTTGGAGGACCGATATTCTTTGAGGGCTGGGGAGTCCAGGATAAGAATAGTCCTCATGGAACACACCTTGAGAACCCGAGTTGGGTATGTTCCGAGAGAGACAATGATGAGAGTGTCTATAAATCATTGGTCTTGCCAACATTGAGCTCAGATCTTATGGAGAGATAGAGTTATTAGTCAAGGCCTTGTTATGTAACAATGTTGGTTGATATGACGCTAAACAAATGGGTTACCAATCTGATTCTTCTTATGAGAAATTCTTCAGATTGATAATGACCAAGTACCATTATGAATACCTCCTTAGTTAAGAGGGAGTGTTGAAAAGTGTAACTAGGTTCGGTCTTCATAATGACATGTAATTATGATTTTATGTAAGAGATGTAAAGAAGAAAAATAAAATTATTGTAATGCTTGCATCATGGGTTTCATAAGCAAGAGATTTTATTATTATTATGGGCTTCCATTGAGAGCCCTTAGGAGTTTTTGTCATCTAGTCATAAAAGTCTAAAGAGTCATTGTCATGTAATGAAGACATGTTACACGTTGTAAAGAGTCATACTTGTCTATGTCATCCTCCAAGACCTTGTCACTAGCCCTCATCAAGTCGGCCTACAATGAAGAGATTACTCTAGAAGATCAAGTCGGCCTTCTCCAAATAACATGTTGCCCTAAACAGTCATGACCAATGACTATATATACAAGTGCTTGTCCTCATTTCGACACAAGCAATTTGGTGGAACAAGTCTACAAAGAAGTGCGAAAAAGATATTAGAAGGAGCCTCTATATCAGCGCAGTAAGAAGGAAGGTTAATGTAGATACTTGTCACTGTTTTGGGCTAATTTGTCTTCCCATGTGCGAAAGTAGCAGATCCAAAGGTGTCTAGAGAAGGTTGAAGGATTGCAACTACATTGAGGTGATCTTGTTTGGGTAGAATAACTTGCTAGAAGGAGCCGAGTAGAAGTGCAATAAGTCTCTCTCTTAAGGAGACTATTCAAGGAAGCGAAAGTGAAATAGGGTTTATGTGGTAGGGTTGCAAACCTACAAGAAGAAACCGAGATTCAGAGGAAAGCCGAGAAGGAGAGGAGTAAGAGTTGTGTTGGAGAGGAGGCTAGTGACTTGGTCTAGGGAGGACTCTAGAGTCAAGGGTCTTTGTCATGGTCTTGGTGTTCGTCAATTGAAGATCTATAGGAAGAATTTCGTTTGGGTTTTCCTCTCAAAGAGTGAGAGGTTTTGGCCTTGGCTGACAAGCCTATATACTATGTCTCGTCTCTTTGTTGTTCATGATTTGGTAATTGTCTTGATGAAAAGAGCACAATAATAACTCAAGAAGAGAAGATCATAATAAAAAAGGAAGAAATCTATCAAAAGAAATTATCATAAGTAAAGAAATCATCTATACAATTGATGCCCTAGATTTCTCAACAATTTATGCTCTTAGAATAAATTTCCATTTCTTCATTTCTGTACTTGATTTCATATGATGATATTTTGAATGGATGTTGTTGATATGTCTTTTGTTGGTGGATGCAGATTCCAGGTTCCTGCATACTATCACTTCCTCTCTAGCATGCATCCCCATGTGGAGCCAAATGTTGACCACTGGAGTGGCACTTAAAGATTTTCTTAAGACTCCATTCTCAAGGATGTATCAAAGGCTACTTGTATCATCAAAGATTATCATATAATTATAGTTTTTTAACTCTACTTCTCATCTTTTTTTGTTGTACTGAAATTCCGCAAGCCTTGTGGGGACGATGTAAAAGTGATGTTAGTATGATGAGTTTTGAGTCATGTAGTAGGTCCAGGTAACTTAGGACCTTGTCATCAAGTGAGTCTAGTCTGGGAGGTTTTTTCACTTGGTTAATTGTCAATTTCCTCCAAGAATTTAATAATTAATTGAGTTTTTTCCTCCAAACATACCCCCAAAGTCGGAGCACGGCTTGAAGGTGAGGCCTTGGGTGAGTCCTTGAGTCTAGCGTCATTGTATATTACCATACTAGATCACTCGTAAAATTTCGTGGAATTTGGTTAGGTCTAGGGGTCATTTTTAAAAAATTTTAAATTTCCTATAGGGTGGAAATTTGAATAAAATCTTATTGTAATATGTAATAAGTGATGTATATAGAAGTTGTAAGGGGTATATGTAATATCCCTTTTCAGGGATATCCCTCAAACACAAGCAAACTCCAACCAGAGATGGATTGGGAGGGTGTTTACCAGATATGTCGCTTCTGAAAAGAGGATGAGATCTGGAGGCTACCTGGCCCTTTCTAGACTTTGTCTAAGAGTATAGGAGAAAAATACACAAGTGGCATAGTAGCCAGGAAGCTCAAAGAGATAAAAATAACAGTAGTGCAACACACAATAATTTATACATGGAATATAAGCAGTTACTCAAGAAATGCAGAGAGAAATGCTAAGCCATTTTATTATACTGAGTATAGGAAAGAGTACAAGAGGTGACAAGAAAGATAGCATCTCGACTTGCACAAGGCAAGTGAAGAAATACACTCAAAATGGTAAGGAAAAGGCCTCTCTCTGAACTGTGTCCAAGCTACCAGAGAACTGTTGTGCTGCTGCTACTGCTGGAATCAAGTGAGGATTTGGGGCTGTTCCCCTCCTCAAAAAATGCTGAAACTTTGGAGTCAGCCTCTGCTCAATAGACCCAGAAAAGCCCAGAAATCTTTTTTAAAATCACTGACCCCCGAAACTCACCCCCTTGAGGATCTACGCTATCCCTCAAAGCTCTGCGCTGCCACTGAAGAGAATCCTCCCAAACTCTACCCGAGACTCTGCCAAGATCCTCCAATATGCAAGGGCTGATCCCTTACTCAATCTCCAAGCTCAAATCCTCCACATAAACCCAATCCGGAGCTCCTACCAAAAGAGACTGCGTCCTCCTCTCTCGAGACTGTGCAGTCATTAAAATGCTCAATTCTTCCTCAACTCCAAAGATCGATCCTCCTACAACAGACTGATAAAACTACCTTGCCCGAGCAGGCACTCGAAGTCCTCTGGGGCTAAGCGTGAGATCTCCGAACAGAGACACTCGATGCGCTAAACAGTGCTGCCTCTAAGTCAAAGAGACTAGCTCAAATGCAACATAATCGAATACCAAAATGAGGAGGCTCCTCTCTCTTTTATAGCGTTGGCCTCTCTCAAAACCCTAAGGCCCACCTCCTCCAACGTAGCCTCTCTCTTTCCACATGCTCATCTCCATCTGCGCAGTCCCTCCAAGTGTCTACATGGGCCCCCTTCTCTACGTGGTCCTTTGGTCCCCTTGGCTCCCCTTTTAAGTTACAATGTTGTGCTACTAGGGAGTGACTTTATTCAAAAAGTGAGTTATGTCCCCCTTTCCTCACCTTTTTATTTATAAATAACTATAGAAGGAAAAATTGAGCAAAATCAAATATTCCAATTAGCCATGGCTAATTAGGAATATTACAGTCTCCCCCGACAAAATGTTGCTTGTCCTCAAGCAACTGAAGTGATGGATGCTGCAAAATTTTCTTACTCTCCCAAATGGCATCCTCATCCGGTAAGTTCTTCCACCTCACCAATAATTCCTGGATCGTCCTGCTTCGCAGCTGCCTCTCCCTAGTATCAATAATAGCCTCTGGCTGCAACACCAAATGCCCCTCATCATCCATGGGTGGTAGCTCATCTATCACTGTCACCCGCTGCCCCAATGCCTTCTTCAGGCATGATACATGAAAAATGTTATGAATCTTGCTGCCTTGGGGTAGCTCCAACTCATACGCAACCTGTCCAATCTTGCGTATCACCCTGTATGGCCCATAAAAGCGGGGCTTGAGCTTCTCAGCCCCCTTCTGCTTCAGTGACGACTGTCAGTATGGCTGTAACCGTAGGTAGACCAAGTCCCCTACCTCAAACTGTCTCTCCACCCGACCCCTGTCAGCATACAGCTTCTGTTGGTTTTGCGCTGTAGCCATATTATCCTTGAGAGCTCAGAGAATATCCTGACTCTCTTGGATCCAAATCTTGGCTCTTGGAGGCTTGCTAGCACCAAACATCACATCAGCAAAAGATAAATGATGATATCCATACAAAGCATAGAATGGTGACATACCAATGGACATGTGATGTGTAGTGTTGTAGCAGTACTCCCCCAAATGCAACCATTTCAGTCATGCTCGCTGTTGCCCACTGACATAGTTACGCAAGTAGCCCTCCAGCCACTTATTGACTATCTCTGTTTGCCCGTTCATCTGTGGGTGATAACTAGTACTCGGTGTCAACTCCGTCCCCACCAACCAGAAAATCTCCTGCCAAAACCCGCGCATGAAATGGTTGTCCCTGTCATTGGTGATGGTCTTAGGAAGACCATGTAGCTTGAAGACCTCTCTAAAGAACAACTCGGCCACCTGCGCTGCTGTGTAGTGTGCGGATATCGCGAAAAAATGTGCGTACTTTGTCAGTCGATCAATGACGACCAAGATACAATCCTTGCCCTGTACCATGGGCAACCCTGTGATGAAGTCCATCGAAATACACTCCCATTTCCCCTCCGGAATGGGAAGAGGCTACAATAATCCTGCGCAATGGCTCATCTCCCCCTTGTTCCTCTGGCATATATCGCACTCCCAGATATGCTGGAGTATGTCCTCCTTGAGGCCCTTCCATGAGAACCTCTCTCTAATGGGCCTGTAGGTTTTGGTAAACCCCTAATGGCCGGCCAATAGTCAATCATGTGATGCCTGAAGTATCTTCTTCGTGAGCTAAGATCCATCAATCAAGAAGATCCGGTCCTTGTAGTAGATGATCTCATTGACCACCTTGTACCTGTCATCCAACACCTACCCATCCAGAACCTCACATGCAAATCTGTCCTTGGAGTACTCTACTAAGAGTCGAGCCCTCCAGTCTGTGTCCAAGCTCATAGGAGACAACGTGGCTGGTCTACATGAAAGGGCATCTGCTACCACGTTGTTCTTACCCTTGACATACTCAATGTCAAAATCACATGCTTGGATCTTACTGATCCACTTCTGCTGCCTCTCCTGTAGCTTTTTCTACTCCAAAAAGAACCTGAGGCTGTTGTGATCAGTCCTCACCCTAAACTTGTTACCCACTAAATACTGCAGGAACTTGGCCAATGCATGCATAATGGCCAACATTTCCTTGTCGTATATAGAATACAACCTCTCATGCGGAAGGAGCTTCCGGCTCTCAAAGGCTATAGGGTGACCTCCCTGCATCAACACTGCGCCAATCCCGTCTCCCGCTGCATCACACTCCAAAACAAATGGCTACAAAAAATCAGGCAATGCAAGCATTGGGCAGCTGCTCATAACCTCCTTGAGCCTGTCAAAGGCTCGCTGCGCTGTATCTGACCAACTGAATGCCCCCTTCCTCGTCAGATCGGTCAGGGGTGCAGCAAGCTATGAGAAACTCTTGACGAACTTTTGGTAGTAAGTACAAATGCCAATGAATCCCCGAAGTTCTGTCATGTTCCTTGGCTCCGGCCAATCTCTGATGGCCCTGATCTTCTCCTCGTGGACTCTCACTCCGTCCACCCCTATGATGTGTCCCAAGTACAACATCTCCGTCAACCCAAACTCGCACTTGGAGAGCTTGGCATAGAACTGTTGCTCCTCCAAGATGCACAACACTGTCTCAATGTGCTGGAGATGCTCCTCCCAAGATCTGCTGTAGATGAGGATATCATCAAAGAACACCAACACAAGCTTCCTTAAGTGACTGCAGAAGATGTGATTCATGTAGGACTGGAATGTAGCTGGGGCGTTGGTTAGCCCGAAGGGCATCACCAAAAACTCAAAGTGCCCATAGTAACACCTGAAGGCGGTTTTGGGAATGCCCTGCTCCCTCACGCAAATCTGATGGTACCCAGATCTCAAATCAATCTTTTAGAATAACTATGCTCCTCTCAACTGATCCATCAACTCATCGATCCTGGGTATGGGGTACCTGTTCTTCAGGGTCTTCTTGTTCAGGGCCCTGTAGTCAATGCACATCCTCAATGTGTCGTCCTTCTTCTTCACCAACACCACGGAAGAAGAAAAAGGACTCGTGCTCAGCCGAATGTGCCCAAGAGCCAGCAACTCCTGAATGGCTCGCTCAATTTCATCTTGATAGGCCTTGGGATGCCTATAGGGGGTAGTAATCACTGCTTGTATTCCCTTCTCAAGCTCAATAGTGTGCTCAAACTCCCGGTCCGATGGCTATCCCGACGGAATCTCCCTAAACACTGTGGCATACTGGCCGAGGATGAACTGTATCTCTGGGTGCACTGTCTGCCCTGTAGTCCCTGCCTCTGATGCACGCAGCTTCATTGCGCACTCTACGTCTCCCTTTCGGAAGACTGCCTCCATCCGATGAGCCGAAACAGTCTGAGGCGGATATGTGTGCTGTCCCCTTATCTTCTCATGCCTCCTTGGCTTCTCATCATCCCACTCCATCTCTAGGGCCTTCCAATCTGTCGTGACCTTACCTAGAGTGATAAGCCATTGAACACCCAGTATCATGTTGGTGTCTGGAATATTGACCACGAAAAAGTGGTCAGTCAGTGTGTAGGTGCCCATTGTCACTGATAACTCTGGGACATAACGAGCACACACCATGGTCTGATCTCCTAGGACCAAAACTGAAAATCCATCGAAGCTCTTTGTCTGTATACCTCTTTGCTCAACCATATGTGCATCGATGAAGTTGTGGGTTGCTCCACTATCAACCAAAACTCATACTCGTTGGCCATGTACTGTCCCCCGTACGCGTAGCGTCAAATACTTGGGAACTCCTCACAATGCTGCAAGGGCCCCTCCAGTAGGTGCAAAAGCTGCACCACTTGCTGGTGGTGGTGGAAGTGGCAAAGGATCCTGCGTGACATGACTATCTCCTGTCTCCACATCATCCTCCTCATCCTCTTCCCCGCTATTCTCAGAGAAGACCTCAATAAAATGTGCTTTGCCAGCAGCACATCTATGTCCTGGTGCCCATGGCTCCTGGCAGGTAAAGCACAACCGCTTTTCTTCAGCTCCCTCCTGGCATCATCATCAATCTATGCTCGTTTTGGATTCCCCTTTGGAGGCGGAATCCTCACATCCTTCCCCTTAGGCTGGAAAGTCTCTCTCTGGGGTTAAGGTGTCCGGGTCCTGGGTAAGGCATCCTGTAAGTCCCAGGTCCTGCTAATAGCATCCTGGAGTGTGGCTGGTCTAGTGGATCTGACTAGACCCCGAAGTGGCTTTGCTAACCCCTCAACAAACATGCAGATCATCCGTGCCGCAGATAGATCTGGTACCATCACTGAAACCCTCAAGAAGTCTGCAATATAGGTCTCTGGGCTCCTGGTCTGTTTGAGCCTCGTCAGCTCAACAAAGTGTTGTTCCAGATCCCTCCGGTCAAACCTCTCTATCAATCTCCTGGTGAACTCGGCATACGTCGTCACTGTGGAGTGTCCGAGTGTAACCATCCCATGGAACCACCAGTCCTGGGCCTCACCATCCAAATGTAATGTCGCCACCTTGATGGCCTTTGTCTCCGACATCTGGTTAAGCTGGAAATAGATGTCCAGCTTCTCCACCCAAGACTTTGTCGAACTGTTTGATGAACCATCAAACGTAGGCAAGTGGAATCTACTGGCTGTGCAATGGGTGTCTCCATCTTGATAATGCTGGTATCCCCTGTGATGGTCGCAGGGTCTGCTATCCCACTGGAGCTGAACAAAGTCTCTAAATGAGAGAGCATCCCTGAACTCCTGCCCATAAGCCTGGTACTCTGCAAAATAATCGCCCATATGACTGGGCTCTGCCTCCTACTGGGCTCCGGCCCCCGTGTTTGCTCCTAGGAAAGTGGGCATGGTGGAGCGTTTAGGGGCATGTGAGGCCATCTGCTGAGTAGTATCACACTGAGTGGCACCCTGCTCTGGCAAATGGTGGGATGTACTCGATCCCTCACCAACCTGGAAAACCTGTGGGTTCTCACGCTGTCTAGCCTCCACCGCCGTGAATCTCTGCCCCATCACCTCGATCTGCCTCGACAGATCCTGCACTGATTTGAGGAGCATGTCCGCAAATCTGTTCCCGTCCTCATTTGCCATCGGATCCTCCTGTTTTGTGTCCACCACTCTAACACAGTCTCCCTCTCCGTAGGTGTTCTCCAACCTATGCTCAGTATCTCTGTACTTCCTACCTCTGTAACAGATGTAGGGCTTCTCCCCTAGTGTCATAGACTGCTAGCTCCACAGGCTGAGCCAGATCTATGCTCTGATACCACTGTAATATCCCTTTTCAGGGATATCCCTCAAACACAAGCAAACTCCAACTAGAGATGGACTGGGAGGGCGTTTACCAGATATGTCGCCTCTGAAAAGAGGACGAGATCTGGAGGCTACCTGGCCCTTTCTAGACTCTGTCTAAGAGTAATGGAGAAAAACACACAAGTGGTATAGTAGCCGGGAAGCTCAAAGAGATAAAAATAACAGTAGTGCAACATACAATAATGTATACATGGAATATCAGCAGATACTCAAGAAATGCAGAGAGAAATGCTAAGCCATTTTATTATACTGAGTAATAGAAAGAGTACAAGAGGTGATAAAAAAGATAACACCTCGACTTGCACAAGGAAAGTGAAGAAATACACTCAGAATGGTAAGGAAATGGCCTCTCTTTGAACTGCGTCCAAGCTGCTGGAGAATTGCTGTGCTGCTGCTACTGCTAGAATCAAGTGAGGATTTGGGGCTGTTCTCCTCCTCAGAAAATGCTGAAACTTTGGAGTCAGCCTCTGCTCAATAGACCCAGAAAAGCCCAGAAAGATTTTCTAAAATAGCTGACCCCCGAAAATCACCCCTTTGAGGATCTACGCTATCCCTCAAGGCTCTGCGCTGCCATTGAAGAGAATCCTCCCAAACTCTGCCCGAGACTCTGTCAAGATCCTCCAATATGCAAGGGTTGATCCCTTGCTCAATCTCCAAACTCAAATCCTCCACATAAACCCAATCCGGAGCTCCTACCAAAAGAGACTGCGTCCTCCTCTCTCAAGACTGCACAGTCATCAAAATGCTCAGTTCTTCCTCAACTCCAAAGATTGATCCTCCTACAACAGATTGATGAAACTACCTTGCCCGAGTAGGCAATCGAAGTCTCCTGGGGCTAAGGGTGAGATCTCCGAATGGAGACACTCGATGCATTAAACAATGCTACAGACAGGCTAAACAGCCAGCGTGCTCTAAGTCGAAGTGACTAGCTCAAATGCAACATAATCGAATACCAAAATGAGGAGGCTCCTCTCTCCTTTATAGCGTTGGCCTCTCTCAAAACCCTAAGGCCCACCTCCTCCAACGTAGCCTCTCTCTTGCCACGTGCTCCTCTCCATCTGCGTAGTCCCTCCAAGTGTCTACGTGGGCCCCCTTCTCTACGTGGTCCTTTGGCCCCCTTGGCTCCCCTTTTAAGTTACAATGTTGTGCTACTAGGGAGTGACTTTATTCAAAAAGTGAGTTGTGTCCCCCTTTCCTCACCTTTTTATTTATAAATAACTATAGAAGGCAAAATTGAGCAAAATCGAATATTCCAATTAGCCATGGCTAATTAGGAATATTACAGTATGTGTGTTCAAAATTACACCTACCACCCTCAACTTTCTACTATGACACACTTTGAAGGGTAAAAAAAAAAGGTTCTAGACCCTCAAACCCCACTTTTCCTAAGTTTTGTGGAAAATGTGGCAATAAATTAGCCCAAAATTAAATAAATAGAAGAAAATAAATATCCACACATGCTCAAATGATGTGGAAATGAAGTGGAAATTTATATAAAAGTCAAAGTTGAGTTCTCAAGTGATGTGGACTCCACATAAGCCATAAATCAAGCAAATCGATTTTTTTGTGGAGAAGACAACGAGTTCTAGTGACAAGATCCACGATCTGAGGAAGTTAACTCGAGCTTCAAAGAGATATCATGAGTTGACTTGAGATTGGATTAGAGTTCACTTTTGTGAGGTGGAGAGTGGTCTCCTACCACTCCACTTCACTCTTCCACATGTCCTCTCATCTAATTCGAACTTCCTCATCAAGGATTGCGTGGGCCTCTAAGGAAAATATCAAGTTGCCACTTGGGAAATTCGAAATTGCATGAAGGAGCATTGGGATGGTCACCCATTTGTCTTGGGATTGTCACCATTTGCCTTGGAATTGGCTCCCAAGGTTCTATATAAGTGAGCATTGGTCTCTCGCTATGTAATTGTTTGTTTACTAAATATTGTGCTTGCGGAAGCATTGCTACTTTGTACACTTTTCAAGTGTTTCAATAAAAAGACTTTGGGGGTCCATTCATGGGTGTTCTTCCTTTGGAGCATGGTGCATTGTGAGCTATTGGTATAATTTCTTTTATTTATACTTATTTCATTTTCCATATACTCTTGTAGACTTGCTAGTACAAAGCTATCTTGTATTAGCATTTGATTTTGGAAGTAGGCTCTAGATATAAATCTATATGGACTAATGTGTGATTGGAGTGTTGTGGAAGAATTATTTTTAGATCAAGCATGAGGGGAAGTCTTCAGGAGACCAAACCGCTCTTGAAGCATCTTCAAAGGAACTCTCATTTGTTATTTGGATTTTCATAGTTCATTTTATGGAAAAGTATTAATGCAGGGATTCGTTGGACATAGCTTGTATATAAGAAAACCATTTCATAATTTAAATATTTTCAAATAATGCCTCATTGATTTTATGTTATCTTCTTGAGAGCATTTTCTAAACTATAGCAAGTGATGGGTTTCACACCCATCACTTGATTTGGTTTTTTGTACACTATTTGTATTATGTTTACTTCTTTCGCATGTTCTATGTACACTAATTGTCTTGATTTTGCATCCCTTAGATGGAGTGTTGGTGACAAGAGCATTGAAGAAAAATCACTCAAACACTAACCATTTTCTTGTAGGACCTCCCAAGCTTTTTCGAAGTTCATCTTCTGGGAGGTCATGGGCATAGAAGACTAGCTCCTCTCTTGAAAAATTCCTCTTAAATCTTAATCAAAGGCTCAGATCGTTTTGGCTTAATATATATTTTTCTAGAAGTTTCACCCATGATCATATTTTACCCATTAATATTTTAATTTTCCTAAGTTTAGACTTAGGAACCCCATTAAAAATATCAATTATTTTAATAAAATCACTTTTAGGTGGAATTTCCCAAAACAATTTCTGGGTTCTTTGGAATACATGTGGCCAAGCCTCCTTGCAAAATTTGAGGCTTAGAGCACATCCAATGCTACCCCAAATCAAAAATTATTAGGCCTATTTTGGTATCCACTAGGGTTTTGAGTTCAATTGGGCTTGGTCGCGGGTCTATTAGGCCTAATTAGCCTAGCAGTAGGGATTGGAGGGCTAATCAAATTCATTGAATTTCCCAATACTAATCTACCATTGTTTTGCAGGCCAAAATCTTATATTTTATGAGGGTTCTCATTGTATTGACTTGAAAAATCGTCATTGTAGCTCAAATCCATTGCAAGGCTTGTGAAATTCATTATTTCTTATCAGTAGACTAATTTTGGTTGATTGTAGGCCTAGCGTCCTCATTGGCAAGGATTTTTTGGGCATTTTTGTGGTTTGGAAACTTGTCATTGAAGATCTAATCCATCAAATCCTCCTTCTAGGCCTGGCGGCAAGGCCTAGAGGCCTCTCTAGCCCTGGCCGCAAGCATTTCGGAGGTTTGTTCCATGTTGCATATAGTCTAGGGCTAACGAATTTGTGGTTGTAGGAGTAGTGTTCCCTTTGGAAGGGTCACACCTCTTGTTTGAAGCCAAAACATTGCCATTTGGTCACTGCACTTGATATATCAGTTGTTGAAGTGAGGCCTGTTGACCCTGCCGCCCGCACCTACCTACACAGTTAGCGAGAAAAGCCTTCAACCCCACAAGGTGTGGTTGGTGGCAGGGAACTCAGAGAAGGGGCTGTCACACTGTTCCCAACTCTCTCTGTTTTAGCTATCTCCTAGGCTAGCTAAGGGGGGTGGTCCCTAAATGGAAAGTTAAGCCTAAAGCTAAGATGAAAAGTTCTAGGAGAATTATTTGAGTTAAATAAGATTGTCAATTCTGAGATCTAAATCAAAACGAAATATAAACAATAGCCATTAACCATACGATGAGCATGTACCACACAAATGACCAGTGCCTTAAAACGTTGTTATTTCGGAAATGAAAATATTTTTGCTTGTACTTCTTTTTATGCTCAAAATGGAAACGAATGCTTTTAAATGAAAAGGGAAAATTTGCTTTGATTTTAAAAATAGAAACGAAGCTAAGAGATCAGGGTACTTCCCTCTTGAGTAAATCCTTTTTTTTGGTGTCTTAAGAGCTTGATGGCTTGAACGGCATGTGGGATCCTTGGTATCCTGGGAGGTGACTATTCCCGCCGAAGAAGTCCTCGCCCTCCAACAGAGCTGGCAAACCTGTCGCTTGAAAACACAGAAAACACTTGCAAACAAATTGTTAGTGCAACAAGGGACTTGGTATATAGAGACCAAGTTGAGCTTGTCATTCAACCGAGAATGGACAAGCTACAACAAGTGTGCAAGATATACCAAGCCCAGAAGAGATCTGAGATAGCTGCAGATCTCTCCTCCCTAGACAATAGTGCCTTCAGGCAAACTGAAAAACAACTAGATAGCAAAATGAAAATCACATGAACATTAAGCGACACAAGTATACCTCATATACCAAGACATGCACCACACGAAAAGCTGCTAACCCCAAAGACTTTTATTATTAATAAGAATGCTGAATACACAATCCGGCAGAGTCTCCGCCAGCCCAATAGCTCGTTCTATGATATACAATAAGAGCCCGAGGCTCATATAAATAGGAAAACGGGAGACAATCCCAAGGCAAATTCCAATGACAAATGGCAATCAAGTGAAGATCCCAATGAGAAAATGAAATGACAAGTGTAGCTTGATGACAATCCCAATGAAACATGAATTTCCAAGTGGCTGCTATGTGTGGAGATAACTGCCTGGTAGCTGCTGGATGAACTGCTGTAGGTATTAATTGCTGTGCATAACATGTGTTAACTACCTGTTCACGTTAACATTGCTGCCAACGTATTGCTGTTTTAATTAACAACGTAAATTGCTCTTTAACTGCTGTCATATCCATGTATTGTTGCCCACGTGCTGTTGTTTATTGGCCACTAGACTTGCTGCTTCACTGCCATTTAACTAGCTGTTCTTACCTTTGCGTATTTGCTGAGAATGACCATGTGTTAACTGTGAGTAAACTGCTCTCAACTCTGCGTAGACTGCTGGAATGTATGCTGAGTCAGCGCATGTTAAACTGCTGTTGCATATACGTTAAACTGCTGAGCCTGATTTATGGAGTGGGCTGCCACGTCAACCGTTGTATATACCATACAAACCACGTAAAACATGTTGACCGTTTGACTGGGTGTGCTGCGTACGTACGGACTTCATTTTTATTTGCTGAATAATATGTACGGCTATGTGTTGACATGGAATGGCCCACGTGGATTCCTTTGACCACTGCGTTGAACTGCTTTGCATTTCCTACGTAACTTACGTTGACCTGTGCCAAGTAATATTTTACTGCCAGCGTGGAGCTAGCTTCCGTACGGACTGCGTACGGCATTCTTTTGTCATGCTTATATATTTTTTATGTGCTTTTTTCATAGTTGGGCCAAGGTGGGGTCCCACTTAGGTTATAATAAAACCTTATAATATTTTATCAACCTTTAATTTAAATCAAAGTTGTAAAAAAAATTCCATTGCCTCATGAACTCAAACTTTGACTTTGACTTTGACCTTTGTTGACTTTGAGTTGAGCTGATTTGAAACTTCATGTGGTGGGCCCCACATTTCTTTGCCACGTCACCTTTGATCATCTGCTTAATCTCCATGTCAAAATTTGACTTATTTTGACTTTGGAAAATTTTTTAAATTTTTCCAATTATTCATTTTTTTGAATTTTTTCTTCATTTTTGCCACTGTCACTAGAAAAATTGCCTTTTGAGGGACTCTGAGTCATTTTTTGACCCCCAAAGTAGGCTCTAGGAGAACGCTGGGCCTCTGAGGATGAATTTTGACTGGTCATACGCCCTAGACATCTCCTAAGGCCACCTTTTTTATGCCTTTACATAAAAAATAATTAAAAAATCCCGTTTTGCGGGAAATTTTTAACTATTAAAAAATCCTACTTAGACCTAGCCAAATTCCACGAAACTTTACGTGTGATCTAGTATGGTAATATACATCGACCCTAGACACTAAGATGTGTCAGGGGCTCAATCTTCAAACCGTCACCTCGGCTTTGGGGTGTGCACGAGTGAAAAAATCCAGAGAATTATCCCCCTCTGAAAAAGAAGGGAAAAGAAAGGGATAATTCACCAGATAAAAAAAACACTCCAAGGTGTACTCGTTTGCTGATCGAGTCCCACATCCTAGGCCTGTTACAAATTCAAGAACATCATACTAGCATCACTTATTACAATTCCCCGTGGGGTGTGGAATCTGGGTACAGAGAAGAAATATGATGAGAAGATAGAAGGAGAGTTAAAAAACTCTGTTGAATGATGACATCTCTGATGGTACAAGTGTCTTCGGGATGATCCTTGGGCATGGAGTCGTCAAATAATCGTCAGGTGCTACTCCAGCAGTCAACAAGGCCACAAGGCTTTGAGGCCTTGATCCTCTCCCAAACATGACCTATTGCAGACTGTCATAATACATCAGATCTAAAGCATTACATAAATAGCCTAATCACAAGAAAATTAATAATAATAAGCCTAAAACACTTAAAAACTGATCACACATTAATTACAAAAGGCTTAATAGTATTCTAGCTCTTAATCTTGAATAATCGCGGGCTCTTTAGTGACTAATCTTGTTGACAGTGGGCTGACATCTCTTGACAGTGGTATCCTTTGAGATCTGGTGTATTCATTCCATCTTTGAGGCTGATTATTATGCATTTTGTGGCATTTGTATAGCTAAGGGCATAGTTGATTACTAATTTCTTTGGATTTTCTCTTGTGATCTCATCAAGGATAGCCTCTTGTTTCTAGTTAGATTACTAACCACCATGCCTTTTGTTTCTGTCTTGTTAGAAGTTGCATTGCATGGTTAAGTTCTTGTTGCATTTCCTCATTCAAAATCAATGTTAGCAATCTCATCTAGTAGTTAATTGTGCTTGTATAATTTTGAAGTTTCACTTGATTATAATTGCTACATTACCAAAGCGAAAAACATCCTAATTTGGCACTATAACTAATTCATGTAATTGCACTATTATCGTTTCATTGAGAAATCTTGAAGTGCGTCACTAATTTCTATTGAATTATCCTAACATAATTATATCTCACTGAACCAATCAAATTTCGTCATGATTTTCATTCTCATTCTAGACTAGAATTGCATTGTTAAAATTTACCTCTAAGCATAAGCTTGGTTGATAGGAAGATAGGACAACCTTCTCCACTTTTCAATTTGAGAAGTTAGAACCCCATTCACGATTAACACAAGAAACCTTGTAGTTCTCTTGCGGGCAATCCCTTGTAGGAACAGAGACACTTGGGAGGTGTTGACCACTACAATGGCACCTGATGATTATATGCGGACTCCATGCCCAAGGATGATCTAAAGGACACTTGTACCATCAGATATCATCAGTTAACAAAGTTTTTTAACTCTACTTCTATCTTCACATCATCTTTCTTGTACCCATACTCCACACCCTGCGGGGAATTGTAATAAGTGATACTAGTGATGATAAGTTTTTGAATCTGTAATAGGCCTATGATGTTGGGACTCGATCAACAAACGAGTACACCTTGGAGTTTTTTTTTTTTATCTGGTTAATTATCCCTTCTTTTTCAGAGGCGGATAATTTTCTGAGGTTTTCCACTCACGTTTTACCCCAAAGTCGGGGTGACGGTTTGAAGGTTGAGCCCCTAACACATCTTAGTGTCTAGAGTTGATGTATATTACCATATTAGATCACAAAAAAAATTCGTGGAATTTGATTAGGTCTAAGTAGTTATTTTTTAATTTTTTAGATTTTCCGCACTGCGGAATTGTTAATAAAATTATACTTGTAATGCAATAAGTGATGTCTAGAGAAGTTGTATGAGGTATGAGTAATGAAATTTGCACCTCTCACTCTCAAATTTCTACTATGACACACTTTGATGGGTTAAAAATGTGTTTTGAACCCTCAAAACTCACTTTTTCTATGTTTAGTGGGAAATCTAGCAATTAATTAAGCCATAGATTAAATAAATGGAGAAAAATAAATATCCACACATGCTAAATGTTGTGGAAATGTGGTGAAAAATTATGGGAGAGTCAAAGTGAAGTCCCAAGGTGATGTGGACTCCTAAAATCAAGGAAATGAATGTGCTCAAATAAAATCGAATTTCTGGCATTAAAGGAGAAATCTGCTTACTTGGAAATTCGAATTTGTGAAGTTAATGCACATTTGGGAGGATTTGGGATAATATTTGGTGGAGATTTTTGTGAAAAAGTGTCCCCACATGGGTTACTACCCATATACACTTATCATTCTATCATAAAATTCGAATTTGGCACATAAGGGAATAAGAAAATAATATCCACTTGCCAGAATTTAATTTTTACACTTGACATTGGAGCTCCATTCAACAAATTCGAATTTCTTCTTGGGATTGTCATCTCATGCCACTTATTTAATCAATTCTACATTTGGATTGACTCCAATGCCATTTTTCATTGTCATTATTCATTGGGATTTGCTCCCAACTTTTTATATAATAGAGCCATGGGCTCTCATATTGTATCATGTAATACGAGCTATTGTGTTTGAGGAGACTTTGCGAGATTGTATTCACTACTTGCAATATAATACAATAGTGTTTGGGGTAAAACGTGATGGTGTTATTCTCTTTGCATGTGTGGTAAATTCTTGACTTCTTGTTATGCTTCTATTTATTTCCTCATGTCATTATTTCTTTCATGTTTGTTTCAAGTTATGTCAGTAAGCAACTATCACATACTAGCATAAGGATTAATTATTTGCTTTAGGAAAAGAAATCTTCTAGTGGATAATAGATGTCTCTCTAAAAATTCTTTCCACTGCACTTATTTAATTTCATGTCGATTTAATGATTTGTGGTGAATTTTTGTAGATGAATCATTATTTGGTCAAGCTTTTCAAGCGTGAGGGTAAATTCTTGGAGGAATCAACCCATTTTTGAAAAATATTCAAGGAGAACCTGCATGTTTTGAATTCCAAAGTTTCATCTATATCTTATTTGTGTCTTGCAGCGATTCTCTCAAGCTTCTTAAAGCTTTTATTTCTTGCATCAAAATATCAAACTTGAAAAAAAATATTTTTTACGTATTGTACTTCATTTATCAATATCTGACTATTTCAAAGAGCTAAGTCATGGCTAATAAAAGAGGAGAGCTTGTTCATACTCTTTGGCCTAGCCTCTTGTAGATTATTTTTGTAACATACTTTGTAGTTATCTTGAGCTAACATTTGTTGTTGTAGATTTTTTAACCTGTTCTATTGCAGGTACTTGCGGGATTTATCATCAAAAAATTACTTACAAGTTTGCATGCAGGACCTTGGGGCTCAAATTTAGTGATTACTTCCACCTTTAGGTGAGATTCATCTTGGATAAGGTCGTGTTCTTCTTGAGAAAGGCCGAGTCCATTTTGGCCATCTCTTACTCTCTCTTGGCCATGGCCATAGAGGAGGCTTATCTTCTCTTATTCTTCTTCTTCAGAAAATCAGCGTTTTCCGTGCAGGGATTCAATTGTTGAATTGAGGCTTCTGTGATCCATATCGAGTTTATGAGAAAACGTTTTTCGGCGTAAATCACATGATAATGCGTTTTGTTGAGCCTTTGTGGGCCTCAAATTGTAGAAATTTTCAGCGAGGAAAAGTCTATGGTTTGATTCTAATTTGTTAAGACTTCCCTTGGATTTAAGAGAAGTCTTCATTGTCTTTTCCTTCTTGTAGTAACTAATAAAATTTCTGATTTTGAGAACGTGGGTTTTACCCATTGGTATCTCTATCTCTCCACCTTTTGAAGAGGCTTAGCTGTTTGAATTTGTTGGTTTATCACATTTTACATGCAACAAGTATTTGGACAAATTTTCTCCATAAAGTAACATTTTATTTCATGTCAAACAAGTACATTTCAATTAGAAGTTAATTCTCATTATTTGATTAATTTATTTACATGCCCCAATCATCACCTAAAACTTACCTCCAACTTAAGTTGGTTGAATAGACTTTTAGGGACTCTCTACATCTATTGACTCCTCATTGTGAGATTTAAATATTTGGGCGAGGATGAGGTCTGAGGACTAGAGTTCAATTGTAATTTTGTCTTAGTACTAATTAATAAAATAAACCAAGAACAACATTCCATCACATTTGCTTTGGTTTAAAGTCTCACATGCAAATCTTATTTCAAGAGGCACTTTGGATGCAAGCATTGTAATCTCTTTTAATTTTGCAACAAGTTTAATTTTCTTGTACTTGGAAATTGACTCATCTTTTGGTTTAATTTCTTATTGTCATCAATGGTTGATTTCACTTTCAAGTACTATTATTTTGGCTTGCAAATTTAATTGCATGTTGTCATCTTGGTCTAACATTTGAGTTATTTTTGTATCCTTTTGAGCAAGAAAGTTTAATATCTTGTGCTAACAATTTGGTGTTTCACTCTTCAGGGTTATTTTGGCTTTCCATTTGAAAGCATTTCACTTCATTTTAAACAAAATACAATTTCATTTCTTAAAGAGCAAATACATGGAAGGCACTGGTTGTTTATGTATTTCATGCTTATCTCATGATGGTTATTGCTCATATCAATTTTTTGTTTACAAATCTTAAAGAGATAATCTATTTAACTCTAACAATTCTCCTAGAAACTCACATCATTTTTTTAAATTAACTTTTCATTAGGGACCACCCCCCTTAGCTAACCTACGAGATATCTCAAACGGAGAGATTCAGAATTAGTGTGGCAGCCCCTTCTCTGAGTTCCCTGCCACCAACCACACCTTGTGGGGTTGAAGGCTTTTTTCACTGACTTGTAGGTAGGTGTAGGCGGCAGGGCCAACATTTTTGGCGCCGTTGCCGAGGACAAGTCTTCTTGTACCTGGGAAATACTACTAACTTTTGGTTTTTCCATGTTGGATTTTAGAGTTAAATTCTTGTTCAAGTGGCAACTCCACTTATTTCATTTTCTACAAGGATTTCTACTTGAAGCTTGCTTCTTGTAGATCTCTTGCTAATCTTGGATAGGAGCCTCTCTCTGGTATCCATTTGCTCTTTTCAGGGTCAAGTGAGCATGACATCATGAATTATTTGTTTGCCCCTTGTGATTTTACTAACATTTTAGGCTATCTAAATTTCATTATGGATGAAGCCATTGAGGCTATTGAAGAGTTGCTTAGTTTTCTAGGTAACAATGGCATCAGTAATGAAACCCACCTTAGGAACTTCCACCTTTGTGTGAGCAAATGGTGCCATGATATTAACCATGAGGATGTTAAAATGAGGTTTTTCATCTTTTCATTAGATGGCGGTTCAAGACTTACCTGCTAATAATTTTGATTCTCTAGAATCAATCATTGATGCCTTTGAAGAAAAATATCGAGATGAAAGAAAGATCAAAACTCAAGCCAATGAGAGGTAGAGTTGTTGACAATAGGGCATGATTCTTGACGGCGGAGCTCTGGTTTTAGGGTTTCACTAAGCGAGGGACGGGGGGCAACAGGCACCCATGGAGACACAGGGAGGAGGGAGCTCTGCTCCCTCCCATAGTAATATGGTAGCAAACAAAGGATGAGGAGGGAAAAAGAACAAACCTCCACAACCCTTGCAGATCAAGACAAAAAACACTGAAACACAGAAGGCGGAAGGCAGCAAAACCCATGCAGAGCAAGGGACCCACGAAGAAGACTGTCAGGGGGAAAAAGAGGAAGACATAGGTTAGGGGTTAGAGAACAAAGCCAAGATGGGGCCCTGTAAACCCAAATCCATTACTAAACCTCGGGTTATTCTGAATGATCCAGCTCAGCGCACAAGGATCACATGGCAAACTATGCCATCATATGCAAATTTATGGGAATCTGGCCATCAAAGAAAGCGTTGTACATCTGGATAAAAAACAACTGGAAACCAAAGGGGGGAGTTAAATATACATCTTGGATCCAAAGGTTTTTTTACTATTGTGTTTACAAACATGCAAGACAGAGATAGGATTTTTGAAGGAGGGCCATACTTCTTTGTAGCTGCTGGTCTCTATATGCGGCCATGGACAATGAACTTTGCGCCAGAACGAGAAACCTTCACTTCGGTACCAGTATGGATTAGACTATACTCCTTACCTTTAGATTATTGGATGCTAGAATCTTTAAAAGCTATAGGCAATAAATTAGGTCATTTCTTAAAAATCTCAGAGGCAACTCTACGGGGGAAATATACATCCTATGCCCATATATGTGTGGAGATGGACCTATCAGGAGCCCTTCCAGATGAGGTCATTCTAGAAGTCTATGACGAGGAATGGGTTCAAACAGTTGACTATGAACATATCCCGTTCAGATGTCACAAGTGTCATCAACATGGGCACCTATCCAAAGACTGCTCTTAATAGAAAGGAGGAAAACCTAAATACTAACAAAGGGAAAGACCAGACAGGTTTCACCAGAGTAGAAGGAAGAGGAAAAGGAGGGGGAAGGAAGACACAAAAGAACCCTATTGGGAATGATAAAACTAAAAGCTACAACAGGTTTGATATCTTAGGAGAACAAGAGGTAGCTGGAGGAGATCAAGAGAGTACAGAGAAGAAGACAGCAAGGGGGAAAGAAAGAGGAACCAGCATGGAGTTCACTCAAGAACAGAACGAGCACACAATGGATCCTTTGAGTCTTATAGAAATAGAAAAAGAACAAGAAATGTCTCAAAGTGAAAGTGGCACAGAGGATCAAGACTTACAGGAAATCCTAGAAAGTGAAAACCTAGAGCTAGAAAAGTTTCTAGAATAAGGAGGAAATCTAGGAATAAACTCCATCCCTCAGGAGGATGTGGACAAGGTCCAACAGATATTCCTAAACAAGTCAAACCAAACAGCTGCAGGAGTCAAAAGGGGACATGACAACCAGGAAAACAAAGGGACTTCCTCAATAGGATTAATAACAGGAAAACTAACAAAGAATCCAGGCAAGAGGAGGGGGAGAAAAAGACAAAAAGAACTACTACTGGAGTGTGGCAAACTCATGATTGACTTAGGAAGGATGAAAGGCCTTTCCAGTGACTCCTTTAAAACCCCACCTCAATGAAAATTACAACCTAGAACATTAGAGGACTTGGGAGTAGAAGAAAACAGAGGAATCTAGGTAAAAGAATCAAAGAGGAAAAACCTGACATAGTATTCATACCGGAAACAAAATGCTCTGTGGAGAGGATCTATGAAAAACACAACAAATGGTTAAATAGATATGAATACCTTGAAGTTAAGGCAAATAAATCTACTAGTGGCATTCTCACTCTATGGGATCCACAGAAATTTGGTGTAATTGATGCAAAGGCATCCAGACATCACCTTTCACTAATTTTCCAACCAGTGGGAGACAAACAATGTTACATGATCACCAATGTCTATGGTCTGCAGCCAATGGATGACAAACTTCGACTCCTCACAACACTGGAGGATATGAAGAAGAGATACCCAGCTCTACCCTAGATTCTCGGAGGAGATTTCAACATAACAAAATCACTCATGGAGAAGAAAGGAGGAACTAGAACACTTGGCAGAGACTCAATTGCCTTCCATAACTTCATCACCAATATGAAATTAATTGATATGGAAACAAGCAATGGAATCTTCACTTGGAATAACAAAAGAGGAGGACCTTCCCAAGTAGCCTCAAAATTGGACATATTTATTGTCTCAGAGGAACTTCTTCTCGGGGGAGGCAACATTATTGCACTCATTCTACCTTTTGGAGGTTTAGATCACTGACCTATCTAATTGGAAGCTTCCCCCTTTGGCAAACCAAGGAACACTCCTTTCAGGTTTGAGAACGCTTGGCTCACACATTCAGATTTCCTCTCTAACATTGAAGAATGGTGGAAGGAAGAGCTTCACCTACAAGGTACGAAAATGTTCCTTCTTCACAGCAGCCTCAAGCACATTAAAGGCAGACTGAAAGAGTGGAACAAAAAATAATTTGGTAACATCTTCAAAGCTAAGGAAGATGTGGAAAAGAAACTAAAGGAAATAAACCAGATTCTTATCATTGAAAGCTATACAGAAGAAAGGAAAGAGAGAGCAGAGTCATTCCAGCAGGAATGGGACAACAGATGCCTTCAAGAGGAAATATTCCGGAGACAAAAATCCATAGTACAATGGATTAAAGAAGGGGAGAGAAACACCAAATTCTTTCACAGATCCACCATAGCTCACAGAAACAACAATAGAATTGTGAAACTCATAGACCAGCATGGATTCGAGAAAAACACTCATGAAGAGATGGATAAGGTTCTACTCTAGCATTTTCAGAAAATTGCTGAGGAAACCTCAGAAGGCAGATACCAGTCCACACAAAGATTTACTCAGTACATCCCTAAATTGGTCACTCGAGAAGATAGTTTCAACCTCAATAGACCAGTAACAGAGGAAGAAATAGAGGAAGCTGTGAAAGAGATGCAAAATGGGAAAGCACCAGGCTCGGATGGCTTTAATGTAGACTTTTTCAAAGCCTGTTGGAGGATAGTGAAACAGGACATCCTGGCGGTAGTGGAAGACTCTAGAAGATTCAAGACAGTCTTAAAGGCGCTCAACGAATCTTTCGTAGCCTTAATCCCCAAACAGGAAAAGGTCACCTCTCCAGACAGATTTAGACCTATATCTTTATGCAACGTGATATACAAAATTATATCCAAAGTCATTTCCAATCGAATCAAACCTCTCCTCCCAACCCTAGTGTCAGAGGAGCAAACGGGCTATGTGGAAGGAAGACAAATTCTAGACAATATAATTCAAGCTCATGAAATGATGCATTCACTCATTACCAACAAACAGGCAGGAAAGATTATGCAGCTGGACATAGCAAAGGCATATGACAAGCTTAGCTGGTCGTACATAAGAGCAATATTAAAAGCCTATGGCTTTGATCACAATTGGATTAAATGGGTTATGGTGCTAGTTACAACTGCCAGCTGTTCAATTCTTCTCAATGGCTCTCCTTCAAGAACCTTCAAGCCTTCTAGAGGTCTCAGACATGGAGATCCTCTTTCTCTTTTCCTTTTCATTCTAATGATGGAATGGTTAGGGAGAGCTATCAACGCTACTAAGAAGGAAGGGAGAATTCAGGGTCTGAGACTCACTCAAGGTGGGGACACGGTGACATGTCAGCAATTTGTGGATGATACCATGCTTCAAGGCACACCCACTGTCAAGGAAGCCAAAGCATACCAGCAGATTCTGAGTGAGTTTGCTAGGGCAGCAAGCACAAAGGTAAGTCTTATTAAATCAAAGATTTTCTTTTTCAATACAAAGAAATATTTCTAGAATTTTGGGCTTTCAAAGGGAGTCACTACCTATGAAGTACCTAGGAGTTCCTCTCACTGACAAACCGCTTCACAAAGATATCTGGGAACCTGTTCTTAATAAGCTAAAAGACAAAATTAGCAAATGGACAAATAGAGCACTAAATCTAGCAGGGAGACTAGTTCTCACTAAGCTATCCTCCAAAGTACCCTATCTATATGCTATCTGCCATTCCAGCACCAACCAATGTAGTTAATAATATTAAAAACATTAAGAGAGACTTTCTCTGGGGGAAAGGTGAAGAAAAGAAGAAATGGGCCCTTGTGGCATGGGACAGAGTGTGCAAACCTAAGTCCCATGGTGGCTTGGGTCTGCATGACCCAGGAATTCTTAATAGAGTTCTTGGAGCCAAAATCTGGTGGAGATGGCTAAAAGAAATACAAGCCCCCTAGGCAAAACTTTGGAAGCAAAAATATGCTAGTGAATGGCAGAAGAAGAATCTAATTAGAATGACAGGACAAGTAAAAGGTTCTACAATTTGGAATAGGGCATGGGAGAACAGGGCCCTAGTCCAAAATCACAGTTTCTGGGAGTTCAGAAATGGAAACTTGGCTTGGTTCTAGGAGGATAATTGGCAGCAAGAGGACAATCTCCAAAGTGAAGAATTAGCAAACATTCACACTGATGCCATCAACAAAGGACTAAGGTGGGTAAGTGACCACTGGGACCAATCAAGGAACAATGGAAAATGGAGAACATGGAAACTTCCAGATTACAGAGAAATGGGGACGCTGCACACTCAAGCTATAGCCCTTAAAGGTCTTTTAGACAAGAGACAAATCTTAAACTTAGACTTGGATGATCAACTAAGATGGGGAAAGAACAAGGCAGGTCTCTTCAACCTCAAGGAAGCCAAAAGGATAGATGCAGGGTTTAACCTTTCAAACACAGATAAGACATGGAAAGAAATCTGGGAAAATCCTCATTGGATGAAAGTCAAATTGTTCAAATGGCTAGTTCAACAGGGCAAGATTCTGACATGGGATAATCTTTAAAAAAGAGGCTTTATTGGCCCCTCAAGATGTCACTTATGTAGACAACAGGAAGAAACTACAAATCATCTCTTGAATAGCTGCACTTTCACCACAACACTTTGGAATTGGGTTGGAGAAGTCTTTGAGCAGACAGACAGAGATGCTAATGACATCATCACTACTTTGAAGAATTGGAGGAAAAATTTCTCGGATAATGAGATCATAAACTCTGCCTGGATGCTGACCCCAGGATTCTTAATTTGGAATGTCTGGAAGGAGCGCAACAATAGGATTTTCAAGGAGAAAGCGAGTCCGATGAGCAACATACTCAAACTAGTCCTTAAACAACTCAAAGAAACTGTGCATATCCTGGGAGGAGCAGCTACAGATAAATCCATTGAACAAAGAAAGGCCAGAATATTGGAGAAGTTAGAGCTCAAGGCTATTCCCCCTCTGGGTTCTATGCAAATTATCAAGAAAACCTCAACAGAAAAGTCTTCTTGGCAACTCCCTTCTCATGGTTTTTTAAAACTCAACATAGATGGGGCTTCAAAAGGGAATCCGGGAGAAGCTGGTTACTGAGGGATTTTGAAGGATGAGAAAGGAAACATGCACGTCATCTTCCACAGTTATCTAGGCAAAGCAACTAACAATATGGCTGAGCTCATGGCGATGGAATTATGCCTAGAAATACTGCTCAAGTACAACATTCAAAATGTCATCATTGAAGCTGATTCAGTACTAGTCATTAACTCAGTGAAGAGGATAAAAGCTGGCGTTGCTCCTGAGAAAATCTCAGAACATTGGCGGCTTCTGCAAGTCTACCAAAGAATTCGGGCGCACCTAAGAATGCTGAAAACCCTCAAGTTGGTGCATGTTCGTAGGGAAGCCAACAAAGTGGCGGACTGGCTTGCCAATGAGGGGGTACGAAATAAGCAAATCGATTTCTGCTGCTGGTGGGAGGAGATAACAGATGATAGGTTGAAGGTGGGATGTTCACTCAGGGCCCTCAGTGATTGACAGCAGTATCAGGAAAATCAAGGGACAATATTTACTGCCACGGAGCCACAGTGACAGGGCCTTGTTATTCTGGTTCCATTATGAAGTGTTTTGACATAAGTGAGATCCTTTTTAGGTTGCAAGTCTATGTCGGCCTCATTAATGTGGGTAATGTCAAACTGGATGTCTCTGGGGGTCAGCTGGATGGAGGGATCTTCATCTCCCTTTGGCCCATGAGCCGAAACCTAGCTTTTCTCAATAAACGCAAAACCCCAACTTTTATTCATGTGAACAACTTTACGGCCCTTGTGGTGGTTTTTGGTATATCACAAGCGCACCAAGCTGGAAGTGGTTTTTCATATTTGGGAGCGATTCCACTCACCACGCGACATGTGGCTAAGGGTGGGGAGAAATTATTGCCTTCATTGCGCGCTAACTATCGGTGCTCTTAGCCTGGGCGATATGATCTGTAACCGTTAGATTTAGCAAGGATAATCTACGGCCAGGATTTTGCGTGCAAGTTGGTGGGTCCGCAACAGGGGTTATGTTTCGAGCTGTTCGCAAGACCTCTCCAAGATCGCGAACAAATGGTGGATTTCGGATGGTTAATGTGATCAAAGGTTAAGTCAAAAAACGGACCCGATAGGATTATAGATTACGGTCTATTGGGTTCATCGGGTTCGATTCATTTGTTAAAAGGTGTGCTTGTTGGCCACCCGATATGTTTCTCATCCACTGGATCTTCAGCTCAAGATCCAACGATTGGTGTTGGATTGCAAGTTTGTTTTGGCGGGCCCACGTCCTTAGGTTCGCTTTGTCGTTTTGGTACCTTGCATTGGGGTAGGCCTGTAATATTGGCGGGCCTCATCGCCGCGGTCGCCTTTGTACAATATTTATCCTTTTTTTAATTGAATAGAAGGATCCACTCTTGCCTTAGCAAAAAAAAAAAAACTCAAGCCAATGAGAATGATAAGGATCTCATCAAGGGGTTGACTCGAATGATTAAGGATACACAGCTCAACCAAGCTCGACTCATTAAGACTATAATATCCCCAACCCGGAATATTCCTCAAACCCCAGCAAAAACTCCAACAAATATGTGCAAATGATATAATAACCCAGAAATGACAAAATAACAGTGGCACAATATATAATAATGTAAACAAGAAATATAAGTAGATACTCAAGAAATGCAGTGAGAAATGCTAAGCCATTTTATTATACTGAGCAATAAAATGAGTACAAGAGGTGATCAGACAGATGGCACCTCAACTTGCACAAGGCAAGTGAAGAAATACTCTCAGAATAACAAGGAATGGCCTCTCTGCGTGGATGCTGCTGGGGAACTGCTGTGCTGTTGCTGCTGCTAGAAAACAAATAATGATTTGGGGCTGCTCCCCTCCTCGGAAATGCTAAAACTCTGGAATTGAGCTTTACTTCAAAAACCCAGAAAAACCCAGAAGGCTTTCCTGGAATAGCCGTCCACCGAAAATTGCCCCCTTGGGGATCTGCGCAATCCCTTAATGCTCTGCGCTGCCACTGAAGAAACCCCACCAGAACTCTCCCTGAAATTCTACTAAAATCCTCCAAGATGCAAGGGCTGGTCCCCTACTCAATCACTCAGCATAAATCCTCCTACAAAAACCCTAATCCAACACTACTACCAGAAAGAATTGTGTCCCTCTCCCAGTGCTGCGCAGTCCTCCAAAACACTGTTGAAACTACTGCTGGAATGCTGAAAAAACTACTGCTGAAATGCCAAAGGAAATACCTTGCCCGAGCAGGCACTCGAAGTCCCCCGGGGCTAAGGGTGAGATCTCCGAACAGAGACACTCAATGCACTAAACAGTGCTGCAGACTAGCTAAACAGCTAGTGTGCTTAGAAGTCGAAACGACTAGCTCAAAATGCACATAACTGAATGATCCAAAATGAGGGGGCTCCTCGCTATCTTATAGCCTCTGCCTCTCATAATCCCTAGGCTCACCTCCTCCTGCGTGATTCCCCTCTTGCCACGTGTTTTTTCCCTCCTGCGCAGTCCCTCCATGTGTCTGCGTGGGCCCCATTCCTGCATCCCCGTTTCGCCCCCATGGCTCCCCTTTAAGTCACAACGTTGTGCTACTAGGAAGTGACTTTTTATTCTAAAAGTGAGTTATGTCCCCTGCCCTCACTTTTTTTTTATTTACAAATAACTATAGAAGGCAAAAATTGGACAAAATCGAATATTCCAATTAGCCATGGCTAATTAGGAATATTACAGTGTCCCCCGGCAAAATGTTGCTTGTCCTCAAGCAACTAAAGTGATGGATGCAGCAAGATCTTCTCATTCTCCCAAGTGGCATCCTCATCCGGCCAATTCTTCCATCTCACCAAGAATTCCCGGACCGTCCTGCTCCGCAGCTGCCTCTCCCTGGTATCAATGTAGCCTCCGGCTGCAATACCAAATGCCCCTCATCATCAGGTGGTACTCATCTGTCACTGTCACCTGCTGCCCCAATGCCTTTTAGGCATGAACATGAAAACGTCATGATTTGCTGCCTTGGCGCAGCTCCAACTCATATCAACCTGTCAACCCTGGTGTATCACCCTGTACGACCAAAAAAGCCGGGCTTGAGCTTCTCAGCCCCCTCTGCTTTAGTACGATGTTGAATGGTGTAATCATAGGTAAACCATGGTCCCCTACCTCGAACTGTCTCTCCACCCGACCCTATCGGCATACAGTTCTGTTGGTTTGTGCTGTAGCCATGTTATCCTTGAACAGTAGGAAAATACTTACTCTCGTGATCAAATCTTGCTCTGGGAGCCTGCAATCACCAAACATACGTCAGCAAAAGATAAAGGATGATATCCATATAAGGCATAAAATGGTGACATACCAATGGACATGTGATGTGAAGTATTGTAGTAGTACTCCCCTAGATGCAGCCACCTCAACCATGCTCGATGCTGCCCACTGACATAGTTACGCAAGTAGCCCTCTAGCCACTTGTTAACTATCTCTGTCTGCCCGTTCGTCTATGGGTGATAACTGGTACTCGGTGTCAATTCCGTCCCCACCAACCGAAAAAGCTCCTGCCAAAACTCACCCATGAAACGACTATCCCTATCACTGACGATTGTGTTACGAAGACCATGTAACCTGAAGATCTCTCTAAAGAACAGCTCGGCCACGTATGCTGCTGTATAGTGTGCGGATATGGCAAAAAAAGTGTGCGTACTTCATCAGTTGGTCAACGACGACAAAGATGCAATCCTTTCCCTGTACCATGGGCAACCCTGTGATGAAGTCCATCGAAATATACTCTCCCATTTCCCCTCCGGAATAGGAAGAGGCTGCAATAATCCCGCGAGATGGCTCATCTTTCCCTTGTTCCTCTGGCAAAACATCGCACTCCCGGATGTGCTAGAGTACGCCCTCCTTGAGGACCTTCCATGAGAACCTCTCCCTAATGGCCCTGTAGGTTTTGGTAAACCCCTGATGCCCTGCCAATGGTGAATCATGTGATGCCTGGAGTATCTTCTTCTTGAGCTGAGACCCCTCAATCAAGAAGATCCGATCCCTGCAATAGATGATCTCATTGACCACCCTGTACCTGTCATCTGCCACCTGCCCATTCAGAACCTCACATGCAAACTTGTCCTTGGAGTACTCTACTAAGAGTCGAGCCCTCTAATCTGTATCCAAACTCATAAGAGACAACATGGCTGGTCTACATGAAAGGGCATCTGCTACCACGTTGTTCTTACCCTTGACATACTCAATGTAAAGTCATATGCTTGGATCTTGTTTATGCACTTGTGCTGCCTCTCCTGTAGCTACTTCTACTCCAAAAACAACTTGAGGCTGTTGTGATCAGTCCTCACCCTGAACCTGTTACCCACCAAATACTGCCGGTACTTAGCCAATGCATGCATGATGGCCAGCATCTCCTTGTCGTATATAGAATACAACCTCTCGTGCGGAAGGAGCTTCCGGCTCTCAAAGGCTATAGGGTGACCTCCCTGCAACAACACTGCGTCGATCCCCTCTCCCGACACATCACACTCCAAAACAAATGCCTGCGTAAAATCTGGCAACGCAAGCACTGGGCAGCTGGTCATAACCTCCTTAAGCCTATCAAAGGCTCGCTGTGCCGTGTCTGACCAACTGAATGCCCCCTTCCTCGTCAAATCTGTCAGGGGTGCAGCAATTTGCGAGAAACCTTTGACGACCTTTCGGTAGTAAGTACAAATGCCAATGAATCCTCAAAGTTCTGTCACGTTTCTCGGCTCCGGCCATTCTCTAATGGCCCTGATCTTCTCCTCGTGGACTCTCACTCCGTCCACCCCTATGATGTGTCCCAGATACAACATCTCCGTCAACCCAAACTCGCACTTGGAGAGTTTGGCATAGAACTGCTGCTCCTGTAAGATATGCAATACCATCTCAATGTGCTGGAGATGCTCCTCCCAAGTCCTGTTGTAAATGAGAATGTCATCAAAGAATACCAACACAAACTTCCTCAAGTGAGTACAGAAGATGTGATTCAGGACTGAAATGTAGCGGGGGCATTGGTTATCCCAAAAGGCATCACCAAGAACTCAAAGTGCCCACAGTGACACCTAAAGGCGGTCTTGGGAATGTCTTGCGCCCTCACGCGAATCTGATGGTACCCAGATCTCAAATCAATCTTTGAGAAGAATCGTGCTCCCCTCAACTCGTCCATCAACTCATCTATCCTGGGTATGGGGTACCTGTTCTTCAGGGTTTTCTTGTTCAGGGCCCTGTAGTCAATGCACATCCTCAATGTGTCGTCCTTCTTCTTCACCAACACCACAGAAGAAGCAAAAGGACTCATGCTCGGCTGAATGTGTTGAAGAGCCAGCAACTCTTGGATAGCCCACTCAATCTCATCCTAATAGGCCTTGGGGTGCCTATAGGGGGTAGTTATCACTGCCTGTATGCCCTACTCAAGCTCGATGGTGTGCTCAAACCCCCGATCCGGTGGCTGTCCTGGTGGAATCTCCCCAAACACAATGGCATACCGATCAAGGATGGACTGTATCTCTGGATGTACCGTTTGCCCTGTAGTCCCTGCCTCTGATGCACACAGCTCCATTGCCCACTCTATGTCTCCCTTTCGGAAGATTGCCTCCATCCGATGAGCCGACACAGTCTGAGGCGAATATGTGTGTTGTCCCCGTATCTTCTCATGCCTCCCTATCTTCTCATCATCCCACTCCATCTCTAGGGTCTTCCAATTCGTTGTGACCTTCCCTAGAGTAATAAGCCACTAAACACCTAGTATCATGTTGGTGTCTAGGGTATCGACCACGAAAAAGTGGTCAGTCAATGTGTAGGTGCCCATCATAACGTCATGGTCTGATCTCCTGGGACCAAAAACGAAAACCCATCGAAGCTATCTATCTGAATACCTCTCCGCTCAACCAAAATGAGGTCAACTTAAGTATATTTAGGAGGGAAAATAAAAATAAAAATTTGCAATTTTTATTTTCCTTTCTTCCTTTAATTTTCATTGATGGAAATGTCGACCATGGCTACAATTTTCAACAAGAGTTTATATGCAAAGGTCAAAAGTTTGTCATATAAGACTCATAATCTATGTGTCAGATCCAAGGTAGACATCCAAAACTTCTTGACATCCAAAACTTCTTGAACTAGTCTTATCTCTTTGAATCATATGGAGAAGTATCTATTCACTTGCATATCTCAATTAGAGCTCACCAACATACATACTTCTGTTCTGAAATAAAAACAAGCTACTCGCTCAAGAAGATTTGAGAAGCTAATCTGAAGTAAAAAGGCAAGGAACAAAATTTACCTATATGCCGAGATCCTCTATATCTCTGCACAAAATTTCTATGGAACCAAAGGGATCAAAACTCTGTGGTAAAGGGTCGAATCACTAAGGTCTATCTCCATTAATAAGGATCGTACCCAATGAGACATTTCTTTGTGGGAAAGGGGAACTGAATTATCAAGATCTAAATAATGCCAATTATGAAGCTACACCCAATGACATAATTTACATTTGTGGTTGATTAAAAGTTTGGGCTAAGACATTCGAAACTCCCTCCTATATGACATTCATCCAAACTTTTCTAAGGATTCCAAGTCATATCATCTCTCTAAAATCTAGTTGGCACAAGCAATTTTTGACCTTCATAAACCAAGCATCAGTTTTGGGCAAGCAAACTTCAGAGGCTACATGTCAATATATAATGAAGGATTACAAGATCCAGAATGCAAAAGGGTCGATCGGAGTAACTCATAGAAATTCTATGAAAGGTATTTACAAAATAAAAGCACCTGACTTGAGGTACAAAGTCAGCAAAAAAAGGATAGTTAAGGTTGATGTGCGAAGACCATAGTACCAAGACCTCTTATGGACAAATTGAAAAATTGACTTAAGATACCATGATGAGAAGTCCAAGTCTGTTATGAACATATCTCTTTAAAGCAACTCAAAGAAATCTCTGTGGATCATATGGTTGAAGGTTTGAGGAACCTATGTTGAAGGAAGATGATATGAAGTCAAATAATCTTTGGACAAGATCCCTGTGATAGATAGACGGTGAGGATGGAAAAGTAAGGTTAAAAGAGGTACATATAATTTTTGCAAATGACAATTATAGTGCATATAATGCTACACTAGTGATATAGTGCTCTCTTCAAAGATAGTATTGTATTATATAATGGGTCTGTAGATATATTAGAGATCATTGATATGTTAAAATTCAATGTCTTTCCTTGCATATAAAGCCTAAGTTTCTGAAGTCAAGGAATGAAGTGAACTCCATCTCACATACAGAAGCCTTATCAATGACATCTCTAAGGTTGGCAGCTAGCACAATTTGTAGAATATGCAAATTTGAAGTATGGCAGGTCCTATTGTGACATCTAGGCTCTGTAAACCCTAACAAAGATTTGAATTAGAAAACCCTAGAACTAATCATTTCCACTGTAAGAGGAAACCCTAGCTCTTGATAATGCCAGAAATGGCATCACGCTGACATAAGGGCGAGGTTGATAAAAAGGTCCAAGATTAAGAGGGAGGTACTTTGTCTATTTATACTTGTTCTTTCACAGTCTTCTAATAAAGATTTTCGGTCAATAATTGCCTAAGCTTTGACAACTGATGAAAGAATGTAGCAAAGTATGAAGACTTTCCTAGAAGACATAAATGAAGAAGAAGAAAGTCGTTTGAAGTATGCATTAAAGAAGTCACCTAGCAGCATGAAAGCAAGACTTGAAAAGGTTCTTCCAGTAAGAAGGACAAGATAGTATTAAGATGATTGTCTCAGTTAAGAGAGTTACTCCAGATTTTGAACAAGCCTCATGATTAAAGAAGACCTCATACTTTGAGAAAGAAGGATTCATGAGCCAACAGAAGTGATACTAACTTCATAGGGAACTAGAAGCAGAAGTTGACATGAATGATCTTATAACTTGGGACTTGAGATTCCATTGATTGCATTGGAAGTGTTAATGATGAGGAGAGACACTACTAATGATTGGGAACTGGTATGGTTTCCTAGAAGAATACGAAGCATAATTATGTGCACTGCAGAGACAGAAGATGTGGCAGTTGGTACAATCAGTTGTGAAGTAGTTCGGCTTTGTAAAATGTTTGATGGTCTATCTGATGACATGCTCGATTCGATTATGATATCTTGTACCGATCAAAGTTACTTGAAGATTGTCAAAAATTTAGGAAGGTCGAAGCACATTATGATTTGTAACATGATGCAAAATGGAGCCGTAAAGCTACAATGGATCTCCACAGACGAACAAGTAGTCATTACATTGATGATATCCTTTCCTAAGGGAAAGGATGAGTATTTTTTACACAATATTGGCCTTGTGGATATCTCCCCCTAGTTGAGAGGGAGGGAGGATCTCCCCCCTAGTTGAGAGGAAGTGGGGATGGACACCATTTTCTCCATATGTCATGTACTACGGCCAAGGCTAACTGTCATAAGTCTAGTCACTAGTGCATGAACATGAGTAGTGAGAATGGTGGATTGGATAAGAATCAGGGACTGACATTCTTGAGATCTGCGTTGTGACCAAGACTAACAGCCGTGGGAATCAAGTACATTGATCTAATATAAGAATGGTCTGGAGGACCGACATTTCATTGTGTCAAGTATTCCAACAATCGATTAGGAAATGTTCCCGTGAGGACATACCTTTGTTAACACCTGGGTTGGGTATGTGCCTCAAAGAGGTGATGTGGTGTCCTATTAATGCCTCCTAGCATTTTGCTCTGATCTAGTGGAGAGATAGAGTGGACTTGTCAAGGCCTTGGTAGTTTGACAATGCTGGTTATGATGATGTAATCATCATTATGCTTATCAATCCAAATCATTTCTTATATGAATATTTCAACTTGAGAATATCATGTTGAGTCATTATGAATACCTCCCTAGTTATGCGGGAATGTTGAAGTTGTAACTAGAGTCGGTCTTCATAATGTAATATAAATTTATCATTGATATATTTATTATATTCATTATTTATTTTGGTCAAAGCATGTTCTTCATGCTTATAGTGTGAAACAGAGAAAAGAATTTATTATGAGTCAAAGAAAAATGTATTTGAGTCATGTCCCATTTGGACATTTATAAGAACAAGAAAAATGATTTTTATGTTGTCATTAGTCCACAACATGTCAAGTTAGCCTGGCCCTCCAGAGTGGCACCTATTCGACCCTCCAAGACAGCTATATATAAAAGGCAGTTTTACTCATTTTGGAGATTATCAAATCGCACAACAAGAAATACATTTGAACCATGCAAAGGAGAATAAGGAGCAAAAGTCTAAGGAGAGAGAAAATCAAGTTAAAGATAAGAAGCATATCTCTTTTTGTTGACCAAATTTCTAATGTGGACAGCTTGCATATGTGAGAACAAAAATTTGTGAATAAGAAGAAATTTTTGTGCTACTGCAAGCTCAAACTTTCAGGGAGTTGACCAAAATGCTAGGTTTGACTTGTGTTGACTTTGACTCTTCGAGGTGACTTGGAGGAGGGTTGGATTTGGTATTTTGGTGGCAATCTTGGTCTTGGTCATGGATATCTCATTTTGATCTGATTCTATAAGGGAAGGATTGTTGGGTTTTTCCCCTTATGGGGGTTTGCCCTAGCTAGCAACCTAATTTTGGTGTCTCGTATCTCTTTATTTTCCTAGAAAATTGATCATTTGTATAATTTCTTGATGAAGAAGATATAACAAATAATTAAAAAGAAAATCTAACATTCACAAATAATTATCAAGAAGAGAAATCAAGCCTAATATTATTACACTTGGTTTCTCAACAAAGAGTTCCAACAACAAATCTCCATCAATGTGATGAAAATCATAATGTGGAAGCTCATACAGTATGAGGTGTAACACACACAAACTCTTGTCAATTTTATTCGCCGTTTATGTCTTTTGAAGAAATCTACTTGACATATCACATTATTTTGATTGCAAAACCCAGTTTACTTGTGTTTCAAAATGATCCTATGAGAAAAAACAATAGTCAATTTAGTGTAGCAGAGAGCATGAGGAAAACTCAACTAAATTTTTCTATTATATGAGATGTATCTATGTTGAAAGAAATGCTATGTTTATAAAAAATATGAGATACTTCGTTCCGAATGCTAATAGACAATATATCCTTAAAGTGCAAGAGAATTGATTCCTTCAACGACCTAAGATACAAAAGTGGAAAAGTAAAATAAACATCAAATAACAACTATGCCTTACATGATCTACATAAAATATTGGAGTGATGTGAGTTAGAGCACAAACCAAAGGGAAAAAAACTTTATGCTCCTCCCCTTCCATGTTTCTTCTAAGACCTTACAAAATCCCTGCAAAAGTGGGAGATAAATCACTTTTATTAAAGAACATCTAAAGTGTTAAGATAAGGAACAATTAATCCCTTTTGAACTTTCAAAAACTCTTACTATCTATAAATTATGTTTCTTAAGAAATTATCCCCTTCTAGAAAAAAAATCATTACTATTTATAGGAAATTTATTCAAAACAGCCAAAAGACTAAACAAAGTCTAAAAAAATAAGCTACTTAATTAAAAGAATTAAGGGCATTAATTCATTGCAATATTGTTTCTTTTTAAACATGAAAAGCTCACGATATTAACTAAGTATTCTTTGTGGTTTTATCATTTGTGATGGTAAATGTAGCATTTTTGTCAGTTGCAAACATGGGAAGGACCAAATATGGAGGTTAGGAAGAATTTGAAGATAAATCTCATGTACAAAACAAGAAATTACACTTTAGTACTTACCTTATGTGCTTAAATTGTCTAAGAAACATTAACAAATTGTCATGATTATATAAACACACATATTTACTTTTTCCTAGGGAAACCTAACGGGGGGACACAGAGGATGCAAGCCCACATTTGTGGATGTTATCCCTTTTAAACTTGTCATTATAGAGTGGTGCACCTTGTTGACCACTCTGTGTCAACAACCCCATAGCAGTATACCCCTTTTTTCGCAAAAGGGATCTATCATGTTCGAGTGTTCTCATCATTCAAATTCATCATTATCAGCTATATGTACACTATAGTTTTGTAAACCCATTCTGTATTTTGTAATGTAAATGATCCTAGTAAGACAAACGTATGTAACAACCTAGGTAAATTTATTTTTCTGATGATGATTTCTATCCTAGGAGCTTTTTAGTCTCATCGATTCATGTGTGTTTCTAGACACAGATGATCGACAAAGTTTTTCCCTCTATCCTCACCCCAAAGCTAGGGTGGATTTTGTTGTCAGGATCTTAAATGAATCCTAGTGTTATTTATCGAGTCTCTATAAAAGTGATTTGGGAATAATTCTAACAATTTGGTTATATTATTTTATTACAAGTCACTTAGTCTACTAGATCATATTTTGTGCTGCAGAAATGGGTAAATGTTGAGGGTCTATAACGAACGGGTGTTCCCCCTTCATGAGTTATAAATGTAATATTTCATGTAAACAATATTTTAGCTATAATGTTGAAGTATTAGAGGGTTGGAAAAATTAATAATCCCCTCATCAGTCAATTAATTAAATTTTCTGACTAAAATAAATTAAAATGCTAAAGCCAAAAATTTAATTAATTTAGGTCCTAGAAAAAATTAAATTCTCCAACATTTAGAATTCGTGGGTTTTAAAGTTTTTAATTTTTGGAGGTCCCCGACCAAGGGATATTGAAAATTTCAAGATACTTTGGACCCTTGGGCCATACTAGTTAAGTCAAAGTCAACATTTTGAGGCAATTAACTCAAAATAATTATTTTTGAGTTAATTAAAATGAAATTAAAAGTGAAATTCGAATTTCCTCAAAAAGTAACTTTATTTCAACAGTGATGATCAAAAGATCATTTGATCTTCATCAACGGTTGAGATTGCTTTGACGGGAATCAAGCCATCTAGTTGTTGGAAGATTTATCTATAAATTAGAGGTCTCTCTCCATTATTTGGATCCGATTTTTGAATCGTGTACTCGCTCTAAGAAAGCTCTTGTAACTTTTTTTCTGGTTAATAAAATGCAAATACTTTGAGGTTTCAGACCGTGGTGTTCCTTTTTCAGATTTATGTGGTAATATTGTTCTTAATACTCTGTTGCTTTTATTTGTATTTGCTGGATAATAGTCTTTGAAGATTGATTTGTGCACAAGTAATCTTGCACAAATTTCTGGGTTTTTTAAACTATCGTTTTGATTTGGTAGAAATAGCAGGTATCTCTATTTCTTGATGATTTTATGATCATTTTGAATCTCTATTAATCTAACAATCAAATCTAAGTGTGCAAAAGTTATCATGCATGATTTGGGAGTTTGGAGAAGTCCTTGATTGGACGAACTGACTCTCGGATTACAGAATCTAAAGAGCCCATTGTTTTTTTTAATTACTGAAGTCATTTTACAAAATATTTTACTTGCAGGGGTTTTCTTGGGTTTGTGCTTTTATTTAAAATTTCTAGTTTATTTATAAATCTGTGCAAAATTGTTTAAATCTAGCTAATAGAGGTGTTTGATATGCAAATCTACTAGATCTGTAGAATATCATTGTACATTTTTAAATTTCAAATCTTTTAATTCAATGGGGTTTTGGGTATTTCATATTTTTGTACATACATGTTTCGGGGTTTTCTATCTTTTGTCTGTGCAGGGACAGATCTGAAGATTGCAGGTGATTTTTGTGGATTTTGGAGACACATTTAGGCCCCAGAGGGCATCTCCATTTTGTTTGCAGGTTGAAGAGAAATTTCAAGAAGATCGTGGGAAAATGTTTTTTAGGCCCTTGAGGCCCTGCGCTGGCCATCTCCAACTCCCTTTCTTTATCTCCCTTCCTTTCCTCTCAGCCCTTAGTCATGGCCTCCCTTGCCTTCTTAGCCTCCCTTGCTTTTTTGGCCTCCTCCTCCCTTCTCGGCCCTCCTCTTCTCCTCTCGGCCTGCTTTATGGCCTCCTCCACTCCTCCTCTGTTGCCCTGTCTCCTTCGACCTCATGGTAGCCCCTCCTCCCTCTTCTCCTCTCAACCTCCATTCCCTTATCCCTCCTGCCTTACGACTCCTCCTCTCCCTCATTGCCCTTCCCCTTCTTCCTCACCTTTCATTTCCAGCCTTACAACCTCCCCTCATCCCCCTTCTCGGCCTCCATCATTCCACCCTCAAGCCTCCCCTCTTTCACCAAAAAATTATCACTAATTTTTCCTAAAATTTTCCCTTAAAACTTTAACAAAAAATTCTCAAAAAAAAATGAGTTTGGCATTTGGAATTGGAGGATTTTTAGTCATTCGGGCAGCATATCTCCAAGTAGCTTCAAGCCCCTAAGGGCTAACTAGTGCACATCCTCTAAACCCTTACCTCATTTCATTGATCTAATTGAAAGCAAGACTATACTGGCATAGAGTTTCAGCTAACTAAAGTTTAGTAGCAGGTTTAGTTTGCAATCTTTTACTGCAATACATTTCAGAAATAGAAGTTATCTTCAATAACCTTTTGCATGCTAATTGACAAATTTCTTAATATTGTTTCTCTATTTTTCAATAATTTATTTTTTATTTTTTGATCAAATGCATTGCTAGATTAGAAAATAGTTAAATTTATTTTTATTTATTTATTTATTATTATTATTTATTTTTATTTATTTTATTTTATTTTATTTTATTTATTTATTTTATTTTTATTTTATTTTTATTTTATTTTTATTATTTATTTATTATTTATTTATTTATTTATATATATATATATATTTTTTTTATTTTATTTTTTTATTTATTATTTTTATTTTATTTATTTATTTATTTTTTTCTGAATTGTTAGTTATTAGTTTGTCATGTGAATTTTTTGTTGTTATACATCGAAAAAACCAGAATATTGCATGGTAATAGGACCTCTAGTTTAAAATATATTGTTGGCATTGACATTTGTTTTAAGACAATATTACTAAACTGATATTTCATCGAATGTAATCTAAGTTTAAACACTTAGTTTTATTTTTGAAGTACATTTGTTTTTACTTGCTCATTCAAGAAGGATTAATTTCGTTTCACTTATGCATCTAGTGATCTTTGATTGAGTACTTCATGCAAACGGAATTTTGAATTTAAAGTGTTTTATTTCCAACATTCTACATTGGTTTCCTATTGTATGTTTCAATAATTATTTATGCATACTTCATATGTTACATTGCTGGTATAAGTATTTATTTTCATGTTAAGATCATTTTTTTGAGCCTTAAGTTAAAAAAAAAATTCAATATATATTTCAGAAATAATTTTAGGCTCTTTCACAATTACATCATTTCACTTTGCATTTAGATGTTGAATTTTCTAAGTCTATCCGTTAGAAAATTATTTTGTGTTCTGTTGGTTTATTTCTTCTACTTGTTTAAAAATCGAACAAGTTATTTAATACATTAAATACTGAAATAAACACAATACAGTCACAACATCACAGATCATCAACTAAAAGAAAACAAGCACACAAGTGACACCGTTATTTTTGGACAAATGTCCCCAGAAAAACCCAATGCGGGAAAACCAGTGCAGTGATTCTGAAGGTTATATTATTATGCAATCTATCTGAGTACAATAGGGTGCCTAATCCGACTCATCCGACAAAGAAAAATACACGGCAGTAATACCTCTATATCCAGAAACAGGTATTCAAAAAACTTGTCCCACGAAACCCTCTCCAGCACAACTGAAACTCAGCGCTGGCCCTTCTGGCCTCTACGTCAGCCTCCTGCTAGCCTGTGTCAGTCCCAGGACCCTCTATGTCAACCCTCTGAGGCATCGCGCAGCCTTCAGGAGCCTCTGCATCACTCCCTCTGCCCTCTACTTGGATGAGTAGTCTCTCTAGGCTTTGTGTTGCCTCTCCTGGGCTTTGCGTACCCTGGTCTGACTGTTGCTCTAGCTCTCTCTGCCTCTATGTTGGTCTCCCAGTATTGTCCCTGCCTCTCTGCCTCATACTCACTGCCCCTCGTTGCGGACCACTGATTCAACTTTGCTTAGCAACCCTGCTCTAGCAAAATGAATGACTGATCACTCTGGTGTATTCTCCAACTCACCCTCAAGCCTCATCTTATACTTTTCTCGTTGGTCTTTCAACGACTGAGATTAAATCTCTAATTAACGGCTAAGATTAGATTTGGCTTAATCCATCACTTTTAGAACCTTCTAACCCAGTTTTATATTAATACCCATTAATATTTTATTTTTCCTAAGTTAAGACTTAGGAATTCCATTAAAAATATTAATTATTTTAATATCTCCCAAACTGGGTACAATCTGTCCAAACCATTTTTGGGTCTTGGAGATCTCATGTGCTTTAGTCTCTCCACCAATTTTCATGGCTAGAGCACATTCGATGCTATCCCAAATCAACATTACATAATAAGTTAGTTCTTGCACATTAAAATTTTACTTCCAAGCATAAGCTTGCTCGATAGAAACATTAAGGGATCAAACTTAAAACAAACATTTAACTAGAATTAACCAAGTCCCTACATTTCACATAGCTTTAAGTTTTGCATTTTCACATAGGATAGTCGAATCATTCAGCAATAGTTTCCCATCCTTTACTTGACCTTTATTACCTTCACAAGATAGTTGACTCCACAAGGCATTTGAATCGTTTTTCCTCAAATCAAATTGAATCCTTGAAAATCTTGTGCAATCTAAACAACCCTAGATTGGTTGGTTCCCAACTAATTTTCCCTCATTCCATTTCCATCGAGTCTACCCCCCTTAGTTTGTTATTGGGAGACAACTCAAAAGGAGAGATTGGGGATCAAAGTGACAACCCCCGATCTGAGCCATTGTTGCGGTGCTTAGACATTCTGTGCGACAACATTTTTTGGCGCCGTTGCTGAGGATATTTTCTTTTCAGCGCTTTAACGACATTTTATCTTTATTCTCCTCATATCATCTTTATCATTTTTGCTGGCAATGCCAACATTTTTTGGCGCCGTTGCCGAGGAACAATTTATTGGACCTTGGCTTTACTACAGTTCTCATCTTTCATCTTCTATCCTTCATCTTTCATCATTTCTACACTTGAGATTAATGTCGTTGGTAGGGAATATCACCTATCAAATGAAAATAGGGAAAGGGATAAGGAACATAGTCATGATGTCGGGCCTTTCGCCTCTTCCTATAGTATTAATAAATTTGACCATGACAATGATATGTTGGTTAGATTATTCAGTGAAAGGACCTCTCCAGATCAAATTTTAGAAATTGCGAAAGATAAGGAGCTAACTTATCAAAGACTGGATAAATATCAAAGTGATAATCATGCTCCCCTTCAAAATTTTAACCCCGCCTCTAGAATGAATATTGACTTGGATGCATGGTTGAACAATTCCAAAACCTGGGTTCTTGTCACTGAGGCTTTGAAATTCCCTTCCCAAAGGGCTAAGTTGTTAGATGCCATTGAGAATCCTCGTATTAATGTTGCTCAAGAAAAAGCTCCTGAGACTGTCTACCAAGATGCTCCTATGTATTTGCAAAGTATGGATTCTGACAATAATGAGCATCAACCTTTTTTCATTACCTTGATGGTTAACGGTTACAGGTTGTACAATTGCATGTTGGTTACATGTTGTACAATTGCCATTGATTAGGATCTAATCTGGGTCATTGATTGATCAACGAGAGGATTATAAGAGGAGGTTTGATGGGCACTTGGAGAACACACCAGAGGCAAATACTCAGTTACCTGAGTAAGATCGATTTTCTCACTGGTCGAAGTTCGGCAAGAGAAAATCAAATCAGAGGGAGAGTTGCAGGAGAGAAGGAGAGAGAGGGCATCAGCATTAGTCGAGAGTACAAGGCAAGAAGACGCAGAGTAGGGAGAGTCAACACAAAAGTGTGATGCAAAAAGAGGCAGCGTAGGGCAGGTTGATGCTGGGACTGCATGAGCAGTGTGACACTGGGCCAACGTGAGGAAAAGTGATGCAGGAAGACGCAGAGGGATCCAAAGGGCTGAGGAGCACTTCTCCTAGATCAGAGATTTGTCAAGAAGAGTCTGTAAACTTTCTTGCTTTTGTTCTATTGGTTGTATATTGTACATGAAACTTTCACTGAAGAATAATAGAGAAGGCCTCATCTGTTGCATCGGTTTTCCTACATTGGGTTTTTCCGGGGACGATTGTCCAAAAATAACTGTGTCATTGTGGTTGTTCTTGTGTTGTTATTGTATTCGCTTTCAGAATTTTATTTTTGAAGTCTACAGTAGAATTTATTTTGATATTCACCTAAGAACACTGTGAATAATTTTTTTATGAGTTAATAAGTAGAAGAAATAATATTATCATTACAGTAGGATTTATACTTTGAAATTTTCACACCTACCCTAGGTGGGCAATGAATCGCCCCATCTCAAGGGGGGTATCCACTACTATACTTTACATATCATGCTCTTACTCCTTGAGCCCCAAGCAATTAATCAAAAGAAAAATCATAAAAAGCAAAAGGCATATGAAGAAGTGTGGAAAAATAAAGGTTGGGGTAACTCATATACCACGATTGCTCCCTTCTATACATACCCAAGTGTGGGCTTCTCCTTTATTAGCTACACTTGTACCTTGGCATGTGACCCAAGATTGCCCCCTCCATCCCCTACTCTGTCCCATCACTTTATCACATGCCAGTGGCCAACACCATTTGAAGGATGTACCTTGGACATATCATCACTTTTAAAGGTAGAAAACACTTAATAGAGTACTTGGTTAACCCCCTTGGAGCTTGGAGACATTACCACATGCCAAAGCCCATTATGGAAGAGTATGCCATTATGAAGTGCCCACCCGTTATCCATGGTTTGTAAGCTCTTTAACTTGATTTCTTTAAATGACTTGTTGTACTGGAAGGCAAGGGGACCCATTGGATCGTATGCAGGATTGCAGATGGTCTCATTTTGGGTTTGGTCTCCCTATACGAGGTCCTAACTCTCCAGAGGGCTACATTGGCACATGTAAGGTGTGTGTAGAGAGCCATGGGCATCCACAATAGTAGACAACATTCTATGGATCCACAAAGATGTTCAAAGATTGCTCTAGTTTCATCTATTGGACGAGGAAGATGCACTTGGTTCACCATGCCCAGTCGGTCCCACAATTGTATCATACACTTGGAAGATAACCCAGGACCTATATGATGATGTGGCATCACTTATACCATCATTTGAGCCCTTTCAGATAGTCTACAGACATCTTCGATCTATTTCGAGCCCATGAGGACACTTGTGCACCCCCCAAACCCATTAGGAGCACCACGAGTTTATTATTTGGAGAACAAGGAGCCAACCACTTGTCCACTACTTTTGGTAGAGTCCTATATCTCATCATGGCACCTATGGCTTCATCAGGCCTTTAAAAGGCCCAACGACATGTACTATTGATCATTCGACCTCTTGAGAGGCTTATTCTTTCGTTTATGGGCTAGTTTGGTGTGCTTGTTTGCAAAAGTTAGTTATTTCGCACATTATTTTATTCTAGGGGCTAATGTAGGCCTAATTAGCTAAATCAAACTCATTAGAAGTGTATAAATACAAGAGATGTGAATTCATTTTAGCATCATCACTTGGATTAGACTTGTATCTCTCTTGAGAATTTTGCTATCCTTCTTGGAGGACGAATTTTGGAGCATGGAATGAATTTTGATGTTTGGATTATTTTCTCTTGTCTTGGAGCTTCTTGATTGGCAAATTCTTGATGGTTGCATATACTCCTAATACACGTAAGTGCAATTTAATGCTATTTTCTCTCTCTCTCTATTTTTGTCACATACATTGTTGTTGGGATTTTGCTATACTGGGGCTAATTTACTACATCCATTTATGCGAAGTTGTGGAATTTTAGTTTCTAGACAGTGATGCTTCGTGCATGGGCCATGTATTATGAATGAATATTCCTAGAGATGCTTCTTCATTGAAATTTATCTTAATAAGCCATCAATTTTGCAAAACAAAGTATAAAGCTCTTGAAGTTGCTTTTCATGTGGCCCTAATGCTATGCGAAGTTGTCTTTGAGGCCTCCTTGACATAAAAAATTCAATATCCATAGTCACAATTACTCTCGACTCCAAATATCCCCAAAGGATTAGGCATTGGTCCACCATAAAGGTGATCACCTTAAACTTATTTTCTCTCTCACCTTTTCTTTTCTAGGTCTAGCCCTCTAGGTATCCTAGGGCATCATTTACCTTGCAAACCACCGACTGAAAAAATTTGAAGCATCATGTATCCTAGGGCGCTTGGGTTTCTCCTAGGCACCCTTCACTTTTAAAGCAATTCTAACAGTGGTATTGTGAGATACCCCAAGCCCTAGCCTCAAAATCAATCTTTCCCTTTGTTCACTTAGGCTAAAGACCTCACTGGGATCCTCACATTGTCTTGAACTAAAAATTATTCCTTTGATCCCTTTCTCCCTCTGGAATAGGTCAAGCATATCCTTGGTTGCTAAAACCTATCCCCTTGACCTAAACCTGGGTCCACTTGGTCCCATGTGGTTGCATACACTATTAAGGGTAATCCTTCAAGGATCACTTGGAATCCAAGCTTTCACAAGAATTTTAAGCCCTAGGGACCTCCATTATAAGATACATACCCTAAATCTAAACCTTGAAATTCACTTTAAGCCCTTCCTTGAGAGCTTACAACCTTTCCTTCCAAAGCAAGCAAGCCACATATTTTAGCCTCTCTTGTGAATAAGCTTCCAGGATCACCCCTCACTCTATCATTGGTCCATCCATTTCGTGATTCTTATCATAACGACTCTCCTCCCATCGGTGAAAGTCTATAAACAACAGGGAGCCTTAGCCGAGATGATAGTGGACTATTGCTCCATTGTTTCCCTTAGCATAGCAGTAGTCCTTTAAGGATCCCTTTTTAAGACCCCTGCTACTTTGAGCGGTAACATGTCCCATGCCTTAATTGCTATGTGAGATTGTTTAGAGGCCTCCTTGACTAAATGAAATCATCCCAAGCATTGGAATCTCCTTGACTCCATTTCTCCCAAAGGATTAGGCACTGATCTTCCACTGGTGGTCACTCTAGAGCACATGTTTCTCACCTTCTCTTTCTTTCTAGGCCTAGCCTCCATAGGTGACCTAGGGCGTAATTTTTCTCACAATTCAACCATAAAAAAATTGATCTCTTGCCCTTTACTGCGTTGTTGTTTCTCCTTGAAGCCCTCCAAATTTGAGGTGCTTCGGACAATGGGATCTCGAGATATTCCAAGCCCGAGATCTGAGATCGATTCTTGCCCTTGGTTTCCCATTGGCTAGTGACCTCATAGGGATCATTACAATAAAATCACTGAAAAATTTCTCCTTTCATCCCCTTCTCCCCCTCAATTAGGTCAAGCACACCCCTTGGGTCCACTTGGTCCATGTGGTCCCACAACTTTTGGAAGATAATTTTAAAAAGACCATTTGGGAACCAAGTTTTCGCAAGCGTTTCTAGGACTAGGTTCCTCCTTGATAAGTCTCATTCGCAAACCCTAGCCCTTGAAACTCCCTTGGCCCTTCTTAGATAGCCTTACACCTTGCTTCTCAAGCAAGCAAACCATACAATCTAGTCTCTCTTGTGAATAGGTCTTAGGAATCACTCCTTTTCTCTTCATTGATTCATCCTTCTAGTGATTCCCTTTACTACCAGGTCTCATCCCATTGGTGAAAGTCCGTAAAGAGCAAGGAGCTTTAGCTAAGGTGACAATGGGCTATCGCTCCATTGTTGCTCCTTGACCTAGTAGTTGCTCTATGGGATCCCCTCCTAGGACCCATGCTAATTTGAGCGATAATAGTCCATAACTACGCTAGGGTTCTCTCTAGCGGCCCTCCAAATTTCAAGAAATTTTGAGAAAGGATATTGAGGCAAGCCCTAGCTCAAGGACCATTTCTTTGCCTAGGTTTCTCTTGGCTAGTGTCCTCATTAGGATCATTGCATTCAATTCTCAAAAGAAAAGGTTTCCTTTGATACTGTTCTCTTCCATAATTAGAACAAGTCCTTCCTTAGTTGATCAACTCCACATCCTTGACCTAATTATGGGTCCACTTGTTCCCATGTGGTCCCACAACTTTACAACTCTAATTCCACAAAGACCACATAAAGACCAATTCTCCATAAGGATTTTCGTGTCTAGGAACCAAGAGTGTCACCCTAAGAGAGAAATTTGGAGCTAATTGGAGATTTCTTTTCCTAATTTTTGTGAGCCATTTCATCTCTGCAACAACTGGTGCTAAATTTTCAGGAGGACGTAGTAGTAGAAATAGAGTTGCCTGGAGGTAGAATTTGTTGGGGAAATTTGCCTCAAGAATTTGGAGGAATTTCGCTTGGAGGAGGACGAATTCCCTTGTGGAGTTTTAGAGTTGGAGATTGTTGCATTTGTGAGGGCCGAATTGTTCCTCTCTAGGGCATGAACAGGGGTTTATTCTAGGCTAGATGGTGGAGAATTTGACAAGCAAAATGTGTCGGATTTTAGCTAGAATTCCTCTCTATAATTTTGGAGCTATTTCTCAGAGTTTTCTCAACTAATTGGAGGAGGACTTGGAGTAGATTTGTTGTAGTTTTCTAGTGGGATGCACAACTAGGCAGTCGAGGAAATTCGCTCAAATCTGGATATTTCTGGGAAGCTAGAACTAGCCCAAAAGCTTTATGGCTTTTGTTGGTCTGGGGTTGGAGAGCATTGTCCTAATTTTGCAGAATTTTTGGAGCAGATTTGAAGTCCCAAATCTCAATTTGCCTCAAACAACAGCAGTGCATAAAACCAGTGAGCCTATTTCAGCATGAAGTTTCATTCATATTAACTTGGGTTTGGCATGCTTGCTTAAGCAAGCCTAGGTGCACTCATTCCACTATATTTTGTACTTAGATTATCATTGGATATTCAATAAAATGGCTCAATTCTATTGTTTCTACTCAATAGTGTTCTAAATTGTTGTTCCTGTGGAGATTTCAGATTGTATGCTTATTTGTTTTGCTATAGCTAGTTCATGTTTTGTAATATTCCTAATTAGCCATGGCTAATTGGAATATTCGATTTTGCTCAATTTTGCCTTCTATAGTTATTTATAAATAAAAAGGTGAGGAAAGGGGGACATAACTCACTTTTCAAATAAAGTCACTCCTTAGTAGCACAATGTTGTAACTTAAAAGGGGAGCCAAGGGGGCCAAACGACCACGTAGAGAAGGGGGCCCACATAGACACTTGGAGGGACTGCGCAGATAGAAAAGAGCATGTGGCAAGAGGGAGGCTACGTTGGAGGAGGTGGGCCTTAAGGTTTGAGAGAGGCCAACGCTATAAAGGAGAGAGGAGCCTCCTCATTTTGGCATTGGATTATGTTGCATTTGAGCTAGTCACTTCGACTTAAAGCACGCTGCCTGTTTAGCCTGTCTGCAGCATTGTTTAGTGCATCGAGTGTCTCCGTTCAGAGATCTCACCCTTAGCCTCGGGGGACTTCGAGTGCCTACTCGGGCAAGGTAGTTTTCAACAGTTTTTTGTAGGAGGATCGATCTTTGGAGTTGAGGAGGAGCTGAGCATTTTTGATGACTGCGCAGTCTTGAGAGAGGAGGACGCAGTCTCTTCTGGTAGAAGTTCCGGATTGGGTTTATGTGGAGAATTTGAGTTGGGAGATTGAGCAAGGGATCAACCCTTGCATATTGGAGGATTTTGGCAGAGTTTCAGGCAGAGTTTTGGAGGGTTCTACCCAGTGGCAGCGCAGAGCCTTGAGGGATCGCGTAGGTCCTCAAGGGGGTGATTTTCGGGGGTCAGCTATTTTAGGAAAGCTTTCTGAGTTTTTCTGGGTTTATTGAGCAGAGGCTGATTCCAGAGTTTCAGCATTTTCTGAGGAGGGGAACAACGCCAAATCCTCACTTGATTCCAGTGGTAGCAGTGGCACAACAGTTCTCCGGCAGCTTTGACGCAGTTCAGAGAGAGGCCATTTCCTTACCATTCTGAGTGTATTTCTTCACTTTCCTTGTGCAAGTCGAGGTGCTATCTTTCTAATCACCTCCTGTACTCTTTCCATTACTCAGTATAATAAAATGGCTTAGCATTTCTCTCTGTATTTCTTGAGTATCTGCTTATATTCCATATATACATTATTGTATGTTGCATTCCTGTTATTTTTATCTCTTGAAAGTCCATCTCTGGTTGGAGTTTGCTTGTGTTTGAGGGATATCCTTGAAAAGGGATATTACAGTGGTATTAGAGCGTAGATCTGGCTCAGCGTGTGGAGCTAGCAGTTTATGACACCAAGGGAGAAGCCCTACATCTGTTACAGAGGTAGGAAATACAAAGATATTGAGCATAGGTTGGAGAACACCTACGAAGAGGGAGACTATGTTCGGGTGGTGGACACAGAACAGGAGGAGCCTGTGGTGAACGCAGAACAGGAGGAGCCTATGGTGGACGCAAAGCAGGAGGATCCGATGGTAGATGAGGACAGGAAGAGATTCGCGGACATGCTCCTCAAATTAGTGCAGGATCTGTCGAGGCAGATCGAGGTAATGGGGCAGAGATTCACGGCGGTAGAGGCTTCATAGCGTGAGAACCCACGGGTTTTCCAGGTTGGTGAGGGATCGGGTACATCCCACCATTTTCCAGAACAGGGTGCCACTCAGCATGACACTACTCAGCAAATGGCCTCACATGCCCCTACACGCTCTACCATGCCCACTTTCCTAGGAGCAGACACGGGGGTCGAAGCCCAGTAGGAGGCATAGCCCGGTCTTATGGGCGATTATTTTGCAGAGTACCAGGCCTATGGGCAGGAGTTCAGGGATGCTCTCTCATTCAGAGACTTTGTTCAGGTCCAGCAGGATAGTAGACCCCGCGACCATCACAGAGGATACCGACATTATCATGATGGAGACACCCAGCGCACAGCTAGTAGATTCCACTTGCCTATGTTTGATGGTTCATCAAACAGTTCAACAAGGTCTTAGGTGGAGAAGCTGGACATCTATTTCCAGCTTAACCAGCTGTTGGAGATAGAGGCCATCAAGGTGGCGACATTACATTTGGATCTTGAGGCCTAGGATTGGTGGTTCCATGGAATGGTTACACTCAGACATTCCACAATAACGACATATGCCGAGATCACCAGGAGATTGATGGAGAGGTTTGACTGGAGGGATCCGAAACAACACTTTGTTGAGCTGACGAGGCTCAAACAGACCGGGAGCCCAGAGACCTACATTGCAGACTTCTTGAGGGTTTCAGTGATGGTGGCAGATCTATCTGCGACACAGAGAATCTACATTTTTGTTGAGGGGTTGGCAGAGCCACTTCGAGGTCTATTTAGATCCACTAGACCAGCTACACTCCAGGATGCTATTAGCAGGACCCAAGACTTACAAGATGCCTTACCCAGGACTCGAACACCTTATCCCCAGAGACATGCTTTCTAGCCTAAGGGGAAGGATGTGAGGATTCCGTCTCCAAAGAGGAATCCAGGATGAGCATAGATTGATGATGATGCCAGGAGGGAGCTGAAGAAGAAGCGGTTGTGCTTTACTTGTCAGGAGCCGTGGGCGCTGAGACACAGATGTGCTGCTGGCAAAGCACATTTTATTGAGGTCTTCTCCGAGAGCAGCGGGGAAGAGGATGAGGACGACGATGTGGAGGCAGGAGATAGTCATGCCGCGCAGGATCCTTTGCCACCTCCACCACCAGCAGCAGGTGGTGCAGCTTTTGCACCTACCGGAGGGGCCCTTGCAGCATTGCGAGGAGTTCCCAAGTATTTGACATGGCAACCCACAGTATCAGTTTTGGTTGATAGTGGGGCAACCCACAACTTCATCGATGCACAAATGGTTGAGCAAAGAGGTATACAGACAGAGAGCTTCGATGGATTTTCAGTTTTGGTCCCAGGAGATCAAACCATGGTGTGTGCTCGTTATGTGCCAGAGTTATCAGTGACGATGGGCACCTACACACTGACTGACCACTTTTTCGTGATCAATATTCCGAACACCAACATGGCACTAGGTGTTCAGCGGCCTATCACTCTAGGGAAGGTCACAACAGATTGGAAGGCCCTAGAGATGGAGTGGGATGATGAGAAGACAGGGAGGCATGAGAAGATATGGGGACAGCACACATATCCGCCTCAGATTGTTTCGGCTCATCGGATGGAGGCAGTCTTCCGGAAGGGAGACATAGAGTGGGCAGTGGAGTTGCGTGTATCAGAGGTAGGGACTACAAGGCAGACGGTGCACCCAGAGGTACAGTCCATCCTTGACCAATATGCCACAGTGTTTGGGGAGATTCCACCGGGACAGCCACCGAACGCGGGTTTTGAGCACACCATTGAGCTTGAGCAGGGCATATAGGCAATGATTACTACCCCGTATAGGCATCCCAAGGCCTATCGGGATGAGATAGAGCGGGCCATTCAGGAGTTGCTGGCTCTTGGGCACATTCGGTTGAGCACGAATCCTTTTGCTTCTTCCATGGTGTTGGTGAAGACGGACGGCACATTGAGGATGTGCATTAACTACAGGGCCCTGAACAAGAAAACACTGAAGAACAGGTACCCCATACCCAGGATCGATGAGTTGATGGACGAGTTGAGAGGAGCACGATTCTTCTCAAATATTGATTTGAGCTCTGGGTACCATCAGATTCGCGTGAGGGAGCAGGACATTCCCAAGACCACCTTCAAGTGTCACTATGGGCACTTTGAGTTTTTGGTGATGCCTTTCGGGCTAACCAACACCCCAGCTACATTCCAGTCCTGCATGAATCCTTCCGTAGTCACTTAAGGAAGTTTGTGTTGGTGTTCTTTGATGATATCCTCATTTACAGCAGGACTTGGGAAGAGCATCTCTAGCACATTGAGACAGTGTTGCGCATCTTGGAGGAGCAGCAGTTCTATGCCAAGCTCTCTAAGTGTGAGTTTGGGTTGACAGAGATGTACTTGGGACACATCATAGGGGTGGACGGAGTGAGAGTCCATGAGGAGAAAATTAGGGCCATCAAAGATTGGCCGGAACCGAGGAATGTGATAAAACTTCGAGGATTCACTGGCATTTGTACTTACTACCGAAAGTTCGTCAAGAGCTTCTCACAGCTTGCTGCACCCCTGATAGATCTAATGAGAAAGGGGGCATCCAGTTGGTCAGATACAGCGCATCGAGCCTTTGGCAGGCTCAAGGAGGTTATGAGCAGCTGCCTAGTGCTTGCATTACCGGATTTTAAATAGCCATTTGTTTTGGAGTGTGATGCGTCGCGACAGGGGATCGACGCAGTGTAGGGAGGTCACCCTATAGCCTTTGAGAGTCGGAAGCTCCTTCTGCACGAGAGGTTGTATTCTATATACGACAAGGAGATGCTGGCCATCATGCATGCATTGGCAGGGTTCCGGCAGTATTTAGCGGGTAACAGGTTCAAGGTGAGGACTGATCACAATAGCCTCAAGTTCTTTTTGGAGCAGAAATAGCTACAGGAGAGGCAACAGAAGTGGATCAGTAAGATCCAAGCGTATGACTTTGACATTGAGTATGTCATGGGTAAGAACAACGTGGTAGCAGATGCCCTTTCATGTAGACCAGCCACGTTGTCTCTTATGAGCTTGGACACAGACTGGAGGGCTCGACTCTTAGTAGAGTACTCCAAGGACA